>JACXGM010006653.1:0-32391 GCA_016801145.1 Umbra pygmaea | reverse complement strand
TCTCTCTCTCTCTCTCTCTCTCTCTCGCTCCCTCTCTTTCTCCTTTTCTCTCCTTGCTTCTCTGCTGTAGTAGTCGCAGTGAGAGCTCCTGGACGGCTGTGGTAGGAGAGTTTGATATCACCAAGACTGACCCTGATGAGCAGCAGGTCAAGGTCAACCGCATCGTTCCCCATCCCAAGGTATGTTTCTTACTATCCTGCCTTCAAATCTACACAGCATTTGGAGTGTCAAGGCCACATTCTGTCCTCCTAAAAGTTAGAGCAATGGAATGAATCAGTGGATAAATGAATTGATGGTGCCATCAAACACATGAATCAGCTTGTTCATCAACCTGCCCTCCCTTTGTGTAGTTCAACCCCAAGACGTTTAACAACGATATAGCGCTGGTTGAGCTGACATCTCCAGTCGTGCTGTCAGACCGTGTGACTCCTGTTTGTCTTCCCTCTGGGGGCGAACCTCCCACAGGCAGCCCCTGTCTGGTAGCTGGATGGGGCTCCCTCTACGAAGGTGAGAGCAAAGCACCCTGGTCCTTGTAGTACTTATCTTATGCTCAGAAATTTAAATGGCTAAATGTAAATGTTATTGTGGGTATGATATAAAATATGTACTCTCACTGGCTGCTTGTTAAAAGTACTTCCTGTCTCCACAGATGGTCCATCAGCTGATGTGGTGATGGAGGCCAGGGTACCCCTGCTACCTCAGAGCACCTGTAGGAGTGCCCTGGGGAAGGAGCTGCTCACCAACACCATGCTGTGTGCCGGCTACCTTTCTGGGGGCATCGACTCCTGCCAGGTGGGTGGCACCGCTACTTCACTGAGGTCACACTGAGGTCATCAAAATAGTATGACTTTGCCCCAGGTTTGTTTGTAACATTAGACTAATATTAGGATGATGTTGTTCCAGGTTTGTTTGTAACATTAGACTGAGATTAGGATGATGTTGTCCCAGGTATGTTTGTTAAATTAGACTGAGATTAGGATGAAGTTGTTCCAGGTATGTTTGTAACATTAGACTGAGATTAGGATGATGTTGTCCCAGGTTTTGTTTGTAACATTAGAGGATAGGTGTGAGGAGAGTCATTGTATACATTTAAATGGAACCTTCTAACAAAACTAAAACATTGTCTTGTAGTATTATGTTGCATATAGTAGAAATCCAGAGATGCTTTGCATTCAAACTGTATTGATAGATTGATTTATTGAATTTATTTCACCACTTAAATATAAAATACGAGACAGTACTCTGTGTCATACATTAAAATACATGAATAGTCAGGGGTGACTATTCATGACTATTCATGTATAGTCAGGGATGACACAATCAAGCCAAAGACTTATTTCCATTGTGGTCCCTGTTGTGTGCTCCTCTGTCAGTCATCTGGCATGATAGTGTCCACTAAACAGCAAAGTGCTTCATAGCTCTATCTCTGTGTGCTTTAGGGGGATTCTGGAGGCCCTCTTATCTACCAGGACCGCATGTCAGGTCGGTTCCAGCTGCACGGCATCACGTCCTGGGGAGATGGCTGTGGAGAAAAAGGCAAGCCTGGGGTCTACACGCGTGTCAGCGCATTCTCTGACTGGATACTGTCTGAGATACAGAGTAAGCATTTTTTAAACATTCAACACTTTGCTGTGTATGTGATTGACTCTAAAGCTCTTGGTTAACTTTAGTGGTGATGTTTCAACAGAGTATTCTGTAAGATGACATGTACTATATGTCACATGAATCAGAATACAGTACTGATCCAGCATTCTAACATTCACTCCTGGTTTACCCAGAGTCCTTCGGAAGTCGTGAGCCAACGTGTCCCGAGCTTCTGAAGACATCAGAGCTGTCGGAGGAGCAGCAGAGGTCAGAGTTCAGCTCTCTGTGTCGCTTCTATGCCCACACCTGCTCGTCCAACCAGGGGGCCGCTGCCTGTCACCGCCTAGCCCAGGAGAAATGCCTCAGCCGCTTCAAGAAATGTCGTAAGTATTTTACTAACGTTAACAATGTTGAAGGGAACACGAGATCCATAAACTCTAACAAAAGATACGGTTATTGTAATCATGTCTTTCTTCAGTCTCTTATCGTGCTTTCTTTTCTCCTCAGAATTGCGTTCGTTCCTGCAGACCTTGCTTGAGCTGCTCCAGAGAGCAGAGGACTACATCAGAGACAAGGTGGACCTGACCTTCTTCACCCAGACGCTGCCCCAGCTGGTAGAGCACATCTACAGCACCGCCTTGACCGCCAAGGAGAGGGAGAGGCGGGAGATACCTCAGGGCACTGGTACGACAGCAGCTGACTGCAATTCATCTGTCTTTTCCCCCAACATCACAAACCCACTGCTCTCCATTATTATTATATATTTCTTATAATTATTATGGGTATTATTATGGCATCATCAGTAAGGAAATATGTTTACCATGGTATGTGTGTAACAGGGGTATTATTTGTTAAAGAACAGGAAGCGGGTAGTATCTTGTCTGGGTCAGGAGAGACAGGCCCCGGGCTTTTCCAGAAGGTTGGCCCCCTGGTGGCTGACTGGGAGAACTACCTCAGCAGCATTTCGGAGGAGCTGGACTTGAAGAAAGCTGAACAGATAAGCGGCTCCAGACTCCTGAGCCAAGAAGATCATCTTTTCCTGCAGGTAGGCTACAGTCAACTCACAGCAGGGTCTTTCTCATGCGCTCAATCTGTCTTAAGAACTATCTTTATTTTCCTTTCCCATATCAAATCTACATCAACACTACACTTGTCCTATGCTATGATGTTGATCGTTGTTAATCCAGTTTGTGATGCCATGTCCAGGCAGAGGACACGTCAGTGCTTCAGCTGGAGGGGAAGTACCATGCTATCATCTCAGCATTACGCTCTAAACTGGACTCCAGACCTGCTCCTCCAATCTTGCATCTGGATATAGCGCTCCTCCAGAAAGACTTTCCTGAAATTCCTGCCAGTCCCGCCGGAGATGCAACCACCTCATTCCCAACTCAAGGATCGAACTCTCTACTCACAGCCCTTCTCAGAGTTATCCAAAGATTTGGGACACAGAATGAAATGGTGACAAACACTGCTGAAATGAGGGTTCCATATTTTGAAGAGGAATCATTTCCAGTCAGTTCGACTGGGCTTAATGGAGCTGTGACTGAACAGACAACACTACAGCAGCCATCTATATCCACTATACACAGCCCCATGTCTCCCATAGCAACAACCTCTGACTCCAGTCTCACTGAAAGTCCTGTTTCTCCCCTCCTCTGGGCATCCCTCGACCACCGAAGACGCAGGAGTCTCAAAAAGAGACAGATACCTGGTGTTAAAGGTTTGTATCACAGCTCTATGTCTCACAGGTGTCTCTTTACCGTACCATTCACAGTTAATACCTTAAGTTTCTATGATGTACCCTAGTGTTTAAAGAATTGGAATTACCCAAAAACATACATGTTTTGAAAGCAATTGTAGCATTATATAGCCAAAAGTATGTCGGCACCTGACCATCACACCAATATGTGCATATGGGCAAAACCATGGACATTAATATGGATTTGCCCCCCTGTTGTGGCTATAACAGCTGCCACTCTTCTGGGAAGGCTTTCCACAAAGGGTTCAATAGGTTGAGGTCAGGGCTCTGTGGAGGTCACTTGAGTTCCTCCGCACCAAACTTTTTGAACCATGTCTTTAGGGACCCCGCTTTGTGCACAGGGGCACAGTCATGCTGGAACAGGAAAGGGCCTTCCCCAAACTGTTGCAAGCACCCAAAATGTATTTGTGTGCTTTAGCATTAACATGACCCTTCACTGGAACTAAGGGACCTAGCCCAAACCCTGAAAAACAGCCCCAGACCATTGTCCTTCCTCCACCATTAGTAGGGGGGCCCACATACCTTTGGCTAAATATTATACCTTCATTCACCAAGGTGGCAATCGATCAGAAATTCTAGTGTAAACATGATTAATTATGGATTACCTGGAAGATATCATCATTAGGACACTGAAGTAATGGCTGCTGTTAATGTAGCTTTGGTGTTGTAGCTGAATACATACAGTCATTTATTTCCAACAGTGATAGATATTTGCAACATTGGGTAATGTCTTGGATATGTATTTCAATCAATTTAATGCCATCAAAAACATGACAATTTCTAGGGGATTCCAAACGTTTGAAACCTAGTGTGTGTCACAGTTATTAGGCTACCACATGCCTCTGTACTGTACATCTCACATATAATACTATATCTCTTTATTATGTGTGTCACATTATTATGACCCAATGTGATATTAACAGAAAACACACTCCACCATATTTAGAGGCTTGGTGATATATATACTATACTGTATAGGACATCATTTCAAAAATCATAGCACAAATAACAGTGCGGGTTAGCAGTGATCAGTTAGCAGCATAATAAGTATGTTGTGTGCGTGTGTTTGGCAGCTTGTCCAGGAGTAGCTGAGTCCATGCAGCATGTGGGTGTGGTCAAAGATATCTACAGCTGGGTCCTGGACATCCCCGACAAGAAAATCCACATGAATTTCCAGGAAGTGAGTTAATCTCTGTATATTCATGATACCAGGTTAAATATTAATTGATTAATATACAGTATGTAGTAGAGATGAGGCTAAACGTTGAATGACACTCTCTCTCTCTCTCTCTCTCTCTCTCTCTCTCTCTCTCTCTCTCTCTCTCTCTCTCTCTCTCTCTCTCTCTCTCTCTCTCTCGACAGGTGCTGGTGGACCTGAGCTCTAAGAACAATCAGGGTCTGTATGAGGCTAGGGTCAGGGCAGTGGTGGGGGGTCGACCTCTGACCTTCTACAGCTTGGTGGGTCTGGAGAACGAGTCCTTCTATCGTAGTATGCCTCGTATTATTGCCCTTGCGCTGGACGCGTTTAAAACGTAACAATATCAACGGCGACAACAGATGAAATATTTCAAAAACTCATTGACTCTATGAAAAATAGGTCTGTAGTCTGCTCGTTGCAGCAGAGACCAGAGGTGAATGTTCAGGGGAACAAACCCAGTGTTTCTTGGGTGGAGACCAGTCATTCAGATGGGAGTAGAGAAGACAACGCAAACACTAAACGCCCACACACGACTGTCATATCTGTGTCAGTATATCACCTGTGATTCTGTGTGAATGCTCACTAAAACACAGCCAGCAGGGACAACCTCTATATGTACACACAGTCCTGAAGGTGCCAGGCTTTCTGAATGTACCAGGCCATCCTGCCTAGTGACCGTTGGAGATGTGTTGTGTTGCAACATGACTGTTATAACAGTGAGATGCAGTTACAGTGTTAGATAGTGGACTCATTTCTCTATCTGTTAAACTAAAATTGTGGAAGCACTTAATGACAATGTTCATATTAAGACAGGTAATATGAACCTAAAGTCTACTATATCTATAGCACCTTCTACACTGAAACGAAATACATTAATGCAACATGAAACATTCAAAGATTCAATGCTATAAGCTCTAATGTAATACATGCAATTAAGTCATGCAAAGAACTCAATCCATTTAAATACATTCTGTAATCCTTAATCTACATATTAACAAGTGATATGTTATTATGCATATGGAACATTTCTGGAATATTTTATTCCAGCTCATGAAACGTGGAACCAACAATTGACATGTTGGTAGATATTTCTGTTTAGTATAGAAATATGAAGAAATAAGTTATTCAAAAAAATGTATGTATTTTGTTGCAAAAGGTTGAGCCTCTTGTATGCAAACTGTATATGTTGTATGTATGTTGGTATCTTCATTTTTTATATACAGTATTTATTTATATAGAGATTCATTGTATTTTTTTAATAAAATCTCAAAACAATTACATCAGTGGTTTTTGGTTCACAACTCTTGACTGTTTAATCAATCAAACATGGTCATTATTTGCCATGGATTTATTTTGACAGAAAAAGTACTGCATACATTTACATGTTAGTTATTTAGCAGGTGTTATTATTCTGGGCAAATTACAGTAAGTGCATTCATCTTGCAATATCTAGGTGGGACAACAACACAACCCTGTAATAATAACTATAGTCAATGAGGTGGCTATCAGAAAAATATTAGCTCATAAAATACAATGGAGAGGGTTGAGAGGAATTTTAGTCTTTAAAAAAGAACTTTTTTTCATGGAAAGGCCAGGGACTGTCTTGGTTCCAATATTGGGGTACCAGGGCCAAGAAGAGCCTGACCCTTGACCCCAGTCTTCTCTGAACTGATTAACATTAGCTTTCCTGTCAACACAGCAGCTGTTGTGATCCATGCTAGAGGAATGATGGGGGGATGGGGAACCATCAGAACCACTCCTCACCATATTCCCCACCTCTCCACGGCCCTTTAAGACCTATTTCCGAACACTGGGAATAGAACTGGCATTGTCCTTCATGCCTGATGGGAAATGGATGTGTACGTACGATGAGCAAAAAATAGGATTGATTTACCAGAAGACAACTGCTGCTGTGTTGATTTAATAACCGTCCCTAAAGACATATGGTTGACAGATCAGATTTGAACTATCTTCTTTGACAAGAGTCAAAATAGTGGTTAATAGTTAATATATTGATGAATTTTCATATCAGATTTGTTAAGAGCTGCCTTGGAAAAAGTTTAAAAAAAATATTCATCCTGCTAACTATAGCTAAACAGAGCTAGTCAGGCTAGGAGTCCAGGTAACCTGGTAAAAACAGCTAAATGCCACTAACTAGGCTAGGAGACTAGGGAATATTAGCTAAACAGAGCTAGCAAGGCTAGGTAGGTACTGTAACAGCAGCATTAGAAACACACTCTGAGCCTGTCGCAGTGTACAACATCATTAGAGCATCCAGCCAGGCTAGCAGACTTCAGTTGCTTCATTTGCCATGCGAGAGCTTTGGCCTCAATGTGGTAGTAGTTCTACTATAGGTTGTTTCACAATGAGCCAAGACCAGAAACGACACTGACTGAGAAGTACATGAGACATTTAAAGAGAATTCTGTATTTTCAAACTTTGGGGGAGCCAAAACCATACTAAGGATAAAAATAGTTAAAGTTCTTGCCACTGTTACTCACCCCCTTTTAACCTATTCATCACACACCCATACGTGTGTGTGCGTAGCGACAGCTGACTATGCAGTACAAGGATAGAGTAGACAGAAGGAAAATATTTCTTAGGACCAGAGACTGATTAACCCCACCTACTATGTAGAGAACACAATGCTGACACACACTGTGTCAGTCAAATAACAGTCAGAGAAGTGTCCAGGAGGGTCATGTCTGGTCAGTGCCAGAATACACTGACATGGCGGCACAATCTCTCAGTCTATGGACAATTGTCTTTATGTTCGCCACTGGTAAGAATGTTAAGTCTTTCATTTTTTTCTTACTTAGGATGGATATTAATTGGAGGATATTCAGTTGGCATCTAAGCTTCTAAGTGTGATTTACAACCATGTGTTCAAGCTTCAGATATTTTGCTTGTTAACAGAATGTGATATTCCATTGTAGGTGTGATTAGAAAGAAAGACGCTTTTTTTCCTGGACAAAAATACCCTGGTGATTATTGTATTTTAAAAGAGCATTTTTTTCATTTTAGTAAGAAACTGGTTGTTTGGAATGTATGTATGACATGTATTTGCAAATGTCATGGAGATGGGGTGGTTGTGTTGAGTTGGGGTCAGTATCCAAAGCTTGTGTGGATTTCTGTTGGAAGTGTTAATAATAGTGCCAATGGTATTTGTTGAGTGATAATGCCACAGAACCAATCCCCCTGTGATCTCTATTTACAGGCAGATTTCACTGAGCATTTACAGTATGCTCTTTACCAATGATAAGGGATAGTGGTATCTGAAACCATTTCGACTAGACTTTCTCTTAATCTCAATAGCTTGTTTATAACTGAATATAACATGCATCCCTCCTGGGGCCCAATTTTAACGATCTAAGCGCACAGCGTGAAGCACATGGCGCAGGTGCGTTTAGGGCGTGTCCAAATCCTCTTTTGCTAGTTTGACAAAAAGTGTTGTACTTAGTGTGTTCATTATTTCATGGGTGTGTTTTGGGCGTAACATGCAATAAACCAATCAGAGTCATCTCCCATTCCCTTTAAGAGCCAGGCGCGTTTGTACCTTAGTGCATTGCTATATGATGGCGGATTTGCACCGTAATATTTTTATTTGTAATCTTTTGCGTGTTTGTGTGCTGCTGCTCTTCCCTATGTGTGTGTAACCAGCATAGTGTGTACACGCTGTGCATAAGCATAGGTCCATTTGACTAATTTGCTGTTAAAATAACAATGATATGCTGCACTATTGACATTAGACCAGGTTTTTTTGGTCAATGGCGCAATCACTTTCCGATAGCACTAGCCAAGAATAATCCTGAACACACAGACCAGCACACCCATGGGCGCAAAGATGGGCGCAGGTCCATTTGCTATTTCAACCAGCCTGATCTCACAGAATTCTGTGAAATGGACACGGAACAAAATCTGTGTCAGTTTCACGGATTGGCAGAAAATTCTGTGAAACGAACACGGCCCAAAATCTGTGGCAGTTACACGGAAGCGCAGAAAAGTCTGCGAGGGACACACGAAAATGATGGCATACTGAATTCAGTGAGACCTTGCTGTTAAATCGATCTAAGCCTTACCCAAACCCTTATTCTAACCTTAACCACTCAGAAACCTTGCTGTTAACTCCATGTAAAATGTATTACGTTGTAAGGTATTGTTTGTAAACATGGTGACAGTGAGGAAAAAAAGGATCAACCTGCCAACCTGCAAAATCTACGCTATTTACACTCTGCTAAGTCATCATGCGATTCCGTGAAGCTGCCACAGATTTAGAAGATAAGGGTCCGTGTTCATTTCACAGAATTCTGCATGATCACGTTGACTTCAATGACGTGGGCGCTGGACGGGAAATCGACAACTGCTTCGGTCCTAAACTAGCAAATACACTTGTGCCGGGTTTTGCGCTGCGTTGCGTTGATCTTGTCCATATTTTGACTGTGCACACATTCGAAAGGTGCGCTTTGTAGAATTTCACAGATTGAAGCAAGAACTACTTTCTCTTTCAGTGACCAGCTTCGAATAGCTGTAGAACATGTACTTCATGGTATTTAAATCAATTGGAAAAAGCCGTTTAGATGGGAAAATGAGTTCCTACACTATGCAGTGTATATGTTCCATTTGAGCAGGAATCGCAATAAGGACATAATGAGTTTTGCTTCCGCAGTGTGTAGTGTATTGAAAATTTGTCTGATATACATGTTGGTTTGTTTTATAAAATATCAGGAAATACACTTTTTTACATTTGTAATATGGTCACTTGATAGAAAAGTAGTTTGTTGATATCTACAAATAGCACCTTTAACACAGATTAATAGAGTGTGGTCTTATATGTGATCTGGATAAATGGAGCATGTTAGTGAAGGTTTAAACCAGGCTATTTTCACTGCTGCTTTTCATTGTTTATCACATTCTACAATTGGGTGTCTGGTTTCATGACCGCAGTAACAGGGCTTAACCTGGAGGGGGAGCTAGTCAAGGACCTGATGAGAGGCTACAACAAGAACGTCCGGCCCATGGAGAAGAGTGGTGACATCACAAAGGTCACCGTCAAGATGACCCTCACAAACCTCATCTCCCTGGTAACTGTGTGTGTGTGTGTGTGTGTGTGTGTGTGTGTGTGTGTGTGTGTGTGTGTGTGTGTGTGTGTGTGTGCGTGTGCGTGTGCGTGTGCGTGTGTGTGAGTCAAGTACTTTTAGATTGTTCAAAAGATCATTACTGACACCTTGCAACACTCCATCACCAGAATGAAAAAGAAGAGGCCCTTACGACCAGCGTCTGGATTGAAATGGTAAAATATACGCAGCGATGCCACACGGGTCCGTTCGTAGAGTATATGTTTCCATTCAACTGACATTTCCCATCTACCTGCATTGTCAGCAATGGTGTGACTATAGGCTGAGGTGGAACCAGCCGCCCAGGTCGTCCCTGTATAAAAACCTTACCTCCCAGATGAGAATACCCTCCAAGAGCATCTGGCTGCCAGACATCATTCTGGAAAACAAGTGAATCCACGCCTTAGCAAATAAAATAAAAATAATTAAAGTTTGTGATCTGTTGAATCTGTGCCTGTGTAACTACATTTGTTTCCGTGTGTGCAGTGTCGATGGGAAGTTTGAGATAGCTTTGTACTGCAATGTGTTGGTGTCTCCTGATGGCTGTGTGTACTGGCTGCCTCCTGCCATCTACCGCAGCGCCTGTTCCATCACCGTCAACTACTTCCCTTTCGACTGGCAGAATTGCAGCATGGTTTTTCGGTAGGGCGCTCACTAACACTAGCCTGGTCTACCTCTTCAGAGTGGTTTACAGAGAGACTGATTTGAAAGAGTAACGGTATGCAAAATGCTAAGCAATTAACCTTGTTCTTGGAGTGCCAAGCATTTTGGCATTAAAACCTTTATACCAGAAATATAAACACAACCATGTTGGTCGAAAATATATTTGGTTAAGGTTCTGTGTTTTAGTTAAATGTTTAATTCAATTTGCCAGGTCCAACCGATAAACAAAGCCAAGACAATGACAAATGACAATGTACTTAAGTTACAGAACAGCGACAGTTTTCCTGACAGACCTGCTGACGTCCCCTTTCAGTGTGCGGTCCTGTGAACAGTAATGAATGTCTTTGTCTCCATGGTTGACTCTCCCATCTACCACTGTGTTCAGTTCGCAGAGCTACAATGCTAACGAGATAGAACTAGTTCTCACAGAGGAGGACAAACAACCTGTAGAGTGGGTGGTGATTGACCCAGAGGCTTTCACAGGTACTAACATTTCGCCTCAAACACCTTGTTCAACTCGTGGATGGATTAGAGCCTCATACACAACAATACGACACCTTGGACATTCACTAAGTCAATGTTAGCGCTGTAAACAACCACTGCTATCAAAGTCCCTCCTGTCCGTCTCTCTAGTCAAAAAAGGACAAGAAAATCACAGTTTCACATCAGCAACTCATACTAACTTTTCTTCATTTGACAGAGAATGGAGAGTGGATCATCAAGCACAGGCCTGCTAAAAAGCTGACCAACCAGCGCTACACTAAAGATGAGTTAGAGTACCAGGAGGTGGTGTTTTTTCTGATCATTCAGAGGAAACCTCTGTTCTATGTCATCAACATCATTGTTCCCTGTGTCCTTATCTCCTCACTGGGTCTGCTTGTTTACTTCCTACCAGCTAAAGGTGACCGGAACATGGATACATTCAAACATGTACTACACACATACAGCTCTGGAAAAAAACATTAAAAAAATACTATTGATAAGTATGTGTTTGGGTAAAATTTACATTTTTGTTTTATTATATAAACTGTTGACAACATTTCTCCCAAATTGTAAATAAATATATTGTCATTCAGAATATTGATTTGCAGAAAATTATAACTGGTCAAAATAACGTGAAAGATGCAAATAAGTTCATATTCATTTTTAAACAACACAATACTAATAATGTGTTAACTTAGGAAGAGTTCAGAAATCAATATTTGGTAATAATAATAACTGTATAATAATAATAATTGGCTTTCATGCATCTTGGCATGTTCTCCACCAGTCTTTCACATTGATGTTGGGTGACTTTATACCACTCCTGGTGCAAAGATTCAAGCAGCCCGGCTTTGTTTGATGGCTTGGGACCATCAGTCTTTGTCTTGCTCACATTCCTGACGTTTTCAAAAGGGTTGATTTAAGAAAGATTTGCAGTGGACTTTTTCCAGAGCTGTACACTAATATGTTCACAAGCACAATCAGAAACAATACAAATGTCATTGTCTAGATATGCCTATTGTCTAACCAAGCTGTGGTCCTGTTCTGGTCTTGGTTATGGTCTAATCTTGGATACGGTCAGCTGGAGGTCAGAAATGCACCATGTCTATCATGATCCTTCTGGCCCAGACTGTCTTCCTCATTCTCATAGCCAAGAAGGTTCCGGAAACGTCCCAGGCTGTTCCTCTTATCGGAAAGTAAGACCATTTTATCCACAGACATCCAATCTCTTCTTTCAAAGTGTATTATGTAGTTAGCGTGACTATTCTCAATGTTTTCTGATAATGGTTAATTCGTCGTTGCAGGTATGTGATGTTTGTCATGTTCGTGACCATTATTGTAGTGATGAACTGCGTTATTGTGCTGAACGTGTCTCTACGGAGCCCCAACACACACAGCTTAACTAATAAGTCGAGAAAGGTAAGAGAGTAAGGATGTTTATAGGCCATGAGGGAATGTTTGTCTGCTCTGCCAGTGATGACCTTTGACCTTGCTGCTAGTGATGACCTTTGACCTTGTTGGTAGTGACCATTGAGTGTTGAATCTGTTGAACTCAGATCCTTCTAAACATCGTGCCTCGACTGCTGAAGATGCAGATGCGATTGTGGACGCCATCTGATGACTGTAGTGATGGAAGCTGTAACGGTTATGGTCACAGTACCGACGCTAGCCGTAATGTGTTTATAGTCCCCTGCCGTCGCCGCAGCTCTCTGGGACTCATCAGCAAGGCAGAGGAATATGTAATGAAGACGGCACGGACCGAACTTATGTTCTCCAGGCTAAGAGAGAGGGAAGGTCTAATGAAATCTGCACTTGAGAAGATTCGTGAGTAGCTTTTGAAATTAGACTGGGGGCTAGGGTTAGGATCTAGGCAGGATGTGCACATGATAATTGGGCTGGGGTTACGTTTAGGGTTTACTGATGCAAGCTCAATGTAAGAGTAGTTTCAAAACATGCTGCGTGTACAGGAATTACTTCACATAAGGACACTGTAAAGAGTCCCATCATTTTCAATTAAATAAATAGCTTCAAGAAAGTTGCAGCTAGCTGATTTCTTATCACTGTAGCTTTTTGTTTGACTTCCACCCTAGACAACGGTCTGGATGGGGATACGGCCCAGAACTTGGCGGCCAGTCTTGCCCAGGCCTCACCAGAGGTGCGCCAGTGTGTTGCATCCTGCAAGCACATTGCAGAGAGTGCCCGGCAACAAAACGACTTTGATAGTGTAAGTCTGCCCAAAGTATCAGCCACCATTGAGCCAGTGCTGCCAGTTTCTTTCCTCCAAAATACCGTCAAATCTCGGGATTGAAAGGAACCGTCTTCTTAGAAAAGATTTGAAAACATAAAAAGATTTTCTGCTTTGTAGTTTCACATCTTATATATGGTTTTGATGTAACCCACAGGAGAATGAGGAGTGGTTCCTGGTTGGCCGGGTGATTGACAGGGTGTGTTTTATAGTCATGATGCTGACATTCTTCCTGGGGACCGTTGGAATCTTCCTGACGGGGCATTTCAACCAGCCCCCATCTGTACCTTTTCCTGGTGACACCAGGTTGTACCTTCCTCCACAAGAGAATAGCACCATTGATGAATGACAATAATCTACAGGGGTTAAGGACATGAAACTTCTCATCACCCAGGAGTCGTCCGGAAATTAACCATGGAATGAATGGGGTTTAGCACAGGCTTTTGTGCTTACAGAAAGCTTTGAGAGGTCTAATGCAAAAACTGAAATCTGTGGGTCTGTCATGGGTTATACAGTCTGTTTCCACATTTACTGAGACAAGAAGTGCTTTTATTTTTTTGACATATAATATATGCAAACGTAACGCGAATGTTTTATTACATTTGTGTATATTCTATAAGGTCACCCTCATCCCTTGTTAATCATGTTTTTACAAAACAAAATTGTAATGATTTTGATATTGACAGAAAATGTCATCTTTTGTAGCATTTTTACTATAAAATTGTCATTCAGATATAAACCTTTTCTCATTAAAGGTTAATGTGAACGTTTTTAACAATAACCTTTCTAGAAATTAACAAAATGTAATGTTGTAAAGTCAACCAATCCTGTTTGAGGTTCTATATATTTTGGAGACAAGGACATAGACGGGGAGGGGGTCTCCTTTTCTCTCCCGCCCCCCCAGCCACCGTCTCCCAGGAGCAGGATGCCAATTACACGGGTGACTGGTGCCTCTCTGGAGCAACAAAGGGCAGATCCGGCCCGTCGGGATGGAAACCAGGCGAGGAGGATGGGCCTCTAGGAGACTAGAGAGACCCCCATATTCACACACACGAACACACTAAGAATTCCAGCACTCACACACATTTGTGAACATGACAATCACAATTGCGGTAACACACAAGCACACATATTTGCATACCACTAATCCTCGCCAACACACACCACCACTCCCTCATTTGAAAGCTAGATAGAAGCCTCCTTCACCCACATCGAGCTCAAAGACCCAGACGCTTGCCTTCCAGACACAAACTTCACTTGATGCCAGGGAGCGGATCACAGATGGTAAGAGCTAACCATGACAAAACAACATTCTCACTTCTCACACCACCAAGTCTGAAAAGTTGGAAAGAGATCTATGGAGATATTGGAGGTTCACCGGGTGTAGAGACAGACATTAGAGCTGCTGGTTCTCCTTCTATTGAAGACATGCTGCATCTGAGCTGAAAACAGAGCACTCAAATAGAGCTCTGTGAGGCATGCTACACAGCTGTGAATATATGGTCAGTGTGTATGTAATGAGTAACAATACTTTAATACAATGTTACTATGGTGACTGTATATATAGGCTTTATTATATAGAGTCTTGTTTTATATAGAGTCTGTATTATATAGGGTCTGTTTTATAAAGAGTATGTGTTACATATATTCTGTATTATATAGTCTCTGTATTATTTAGAGTCTGTATCATATAGAGTATTTATTATATAGAGTCTGTATTTTATAGAGTCTTTATTATGTAGAGTCTGTATTTTATAGTCTTTATTATGTAGAGTCTGTATTACATAGACTCTGCCAGCATTGGCTCAGACACGTGAAATAGCGATATGTATTGTTTTATCGTCGCTGATTTTTTAGTCGAATCACAATGTGTGATTTTGCGGTGCTTAAACGTGATGGAACACAACCAATGAGAAATATTGAAAATGGGTTTAGGTTTTGAATTTACTTTTTGCGCTGCACAAGGTAGGTTGGATATGGGAATTTGTATATCGTACTGTATGGACACAGTAGTTAAGGGAAGCATTTTATGCAAGATGCAAGATGTTTCAAAGATTACTACGGTGACATAGACAAAAATATCAGGCAGGTTTGAGGAAAATGTAATGTAAAAATCCACTTTAAACTGTTACCAATTACAAATCAAGATTATTATATCATGATGGCTTTGAGTGTGAGCTTTCCAAATTTACTGTAAAAGTGTCTACTAAATGACTGAAATGTAAACGTAAACCAGTTGTATTGGTGTCAGTTATTCAATCAATCAATCAATCAATCAATCAATCAATCAATCAATCAATCAAATGTATTTTATAAAGCCCTTTTTACAACAGCAGTTGTCACCAGGTGCTTTGACAGATACACAGCCTAAAACCCCAAAGAGCAAGCAACATAAGTGATGCACAGTGGCTAGGAAAAAAACTCCCTAGTAGGTGGAACCTAGGAAGAAACCTAGAGAGATGCCAGACTCAAGGGGGTAGCCAGTCCTCATCTGGCTGACCCGGATGGGGGATCTGAAGGTACATAGCCCATTGTATTAGGGTCACATTGTTTATCAGTGTTCAATTAGTGTCCATAAATGGAGATAGAATGGGTGGGCTGTGACCATAGTCTTTGTGTAACATCAACACAATTAGGTGGTTTTGGGAAGGGACAACGAGATGCATTCTGGAGAAATACAGCTGAAGTCACCAGATGGAAACGTGATCACCAACAGCAGTGACGTGGGCACCAGCAGAGCGGGGTGGGCACAGGATGGAGACAGGAAGGAGTCAGCAGGCCACATGGCCCTGAAGCATGTTCCAAGGGTTTGGGCTCTTCTAGGATCAACTACACATCAGAAACATTAGAGTGGGCGTATCTTAGGTCTAGTACCTCAGTAAAACTCTGACTTTAAAAATAAATATATAAACTGTCTCTCGTCTTTTTCACATCAATGAAACTTAAGTGGGGACTGAGAAAGGACAGAATGACCCAAAGGGACACCAACAGACCGCAACCACCTTGAAAGAGGGTTGAGTATAGTCCACACAGTGTACTCCCATTTCACAAGTTGTGGATATCATGGGGCAACATGAGCAGACCAGTGACTCAGCCCCTGAGTGGTGTTGGAGCAAGGATATCCCAGTGGAAAGAGGGGAGCCTACCAGGCAATCCAGCATAGGTGGTTCATCAACAGTGCTGGTGTACACTTTTAGCCTCCTGGGCCAGACTACATTGCATCATAGAACTTACTGAAGACATCAGCCTTCAGCAAAGACTTAAATGTTGAGACTGAGTCTGCATCTCTCACATGGGTTGGCAGATCATTCCACAAAATAGGAGCTCTATATGAAAAACAACTTCCTACAGCTGTTTGTTTACAAATTCTAAGAACAGTATGGAGGCCAGCATCTTGTGAACATAATGTATGTGTAGGTATGAATGGCAGCCCCAAATCAGACAGATAAGTATGGAAAGGTCTATTTATTACTTTGTAGGTTAAGAGGAAAACGTTGAAATCAGCCCTAGCCTTAATGTGTAACAAAATAATGGATTAACTTCTCTGCATCATTCCTTGGCAGAAAGTTTTGAATTTTTGCAATGTTCCAGAGTTCAAGTTGGCTATGATCCCTTTGGGTTACTTGAGAATCTTGGGTTTGCTGAACATATTTTAATCATGTGATAGACAAGAATACAATTATTAGTGTGTTTCATTCTGTGGAGCCCAGGGCCCAGACAGCCCTTTTAAACAAAACACAAGGTTAAACTTTCATATAGTCACACTATGTGGGTTGGTGTTGTTAAGGGCTGAAAATACTGATAAATATCCTTGGTCAATTAACATGAGTCAGATAACAGTTAGCTGTCAGTTAAATTTACACCACTCAGGCATTTGGGGAATAAGAGAAAGTTTTACAACAGGTTGGTAGCATGCTGCTCTAATTTCCCTAATTGCTCCCGATCAATAAATATCCCATGTTCTTTATAGTAATCTGGGACCCTCGAGCATCATACAGATAAGACATTCTAGCACATTTGAGCATCATACAGAATGAAAACCCCTACTATTTTCAATGTCCCCATCTGCTTGCCATTATATTCTAAGACCACGTCTTTGACTTGTCGTCATTAGTGGGCTCTCTAGAACATTCTGGAATATTCGAGAACCTTGTCTAAGCATGATTCTGTCTTACTACTTATCTTATGTCACACTGGCCTGCAAGCTCCAGAGTGGCGTGAACACACATTCTGGGGTACGACCATAGTCTATCAGTAAGAGCTATGAGTCTTATCAGCCGCCTATAGTCGCACGCAGCAAGGATAGCCTTGACTGTCTCAGCAGGCCAACTGAAAGTGGTGACTTCACTCAGTTGCTTCCACACTCTAAACCATTCCATAGATTAGGCCTCAGAGTTTGTGATGACCTCATTTCTACTGCTAGAACATCCTCAACTGTTCTATCCCTAATAGTCAAACCAATAAAACTTCACGCAATTCGGAAAGTGAAATAAATTCCCAATGATTCTCGTTAGTCTCACATTTACTAGTTTCCTGTTCAAGGCAATGGAATCAGTGACTGCCCAGCCCCTCCCCTATGGACGTTTGGTGAGGGAGAAGCACATTGACAGGCTCTACAGAGCCTTCCACAGCAGATGGAGGTCCTCCGCCAGTCCTCATGGCTTACCAGGCTCCATACCCCACCGCGAGCTAGTGGACATGGGCTCAGTGGAACCGAGACTTGGCCGAGGCCTTGGGCAGGATAACTACATGGGGCCTAGGACAGCTGGAGTGGTAGAGGCATCAGGGCAGCAGTGGGCAGGTGTTGTCAGGGGACAGGATGGCCTGGCTCTTCTAGAAACAGTCAGCCAACTACGTGTTACAGCTAGGCCTGAGCTGCAAGGTGGGTGGGGCACTGCAATACCCAGAATTCCATTTTTTCTCTGACATGTGTTTTAGTGATAGTCCCTCTGACCATGTCTTGTCACATTTGTTTTTTAGGTCCTCAATGTGTCTCCCACAGAACCTACAGCATCGCCACTGTGGATAGCAGCGAGGAGGTGTTTGTGGCTGTGGAAGGTACTGTAATAAACTGCAACACCATGAAACTAGACAGGGCTATGGACTCATGACTAAGAACTCCCTGGGTCTCTCCGTCAGAGAGTTCCTGTGTGTGCATGCAGTGCTGTGGCCCAGCGCGGGCATGCTCCATTCAAGGCTTTGATCGGCATGCCCGCCAGGTCTTCCTATTTGAAAGACCCCTCAGGGTGGATGCGTGTTGCCTAGGCTGCTGCCTGATGGAAATCAGGGTCTACACCCCCCAACGACAGCTTTTAGGAAGCGTGGTACAGAGGTATGTCCCGTCCAGACTCCACGTCTTTCCCATCTAATTTTACACCTTAATCTGTATTATTTCCATTTAAATATCACCATGATTGAATCACCATGATTGAAATTCTGGGTTTTATTGATTAGGGCACAGTAACAAAATATTTTGCAAAGCACAACAAAAAGACTATCACTGCAAGTTCACATAGTATCTTTCAGTTTCAGGCTTCTTTTGTGCTTAATGAACAGACCCCAGGACTAAAGAAAACGTGATGTTCCTCTAATCTCATTTAACCCAGTCTCTAGCGAGATTAAACTGTTATGTGTGTGTTGGGGGGACGGGGCCAGGGTCTTAGCACATAGCACGGGTGTCTGAGTGGTGCTAGGCTAACTTAGGTTGATGAGGTTCTATTTAGGGAGGAATTTAGCGTTATTCTGATTGCTTCGTCTGGCAGCCATGCCTGTTTTCCCTCATCATCTGTCCACACTACTCACTCAACATGGTAGCTATATAATGGAAGGGATAGAAAATACTTTAGGCCTAGAAATCATTTGGACCAAATTCCAACCCTGTTTTGCTCCCTATAATCACTGACTTGAAATCCCCTAAAAGTGGAGCATGTTCACCCTTCCGTATACAGATGGAGTATGTTCACTTCTCTGTTTACAGATGGAACATGTTCACCCCTCTGTTTACAGATGGAGTATGTTCACCCCTCTGTTTACAGATGGAGTATGTTTACCCCTCTGTTTACAGATGGAGCATGTTCACTTCTCAGTATACAGATGGAGTATGTTCACACCTCTGTTTACATAAGGAGCATGTTCACCCCTCTGTATACAGATGGAGCATGTTCACCCCACTGTTTACAGATGGAGCATCTTTACCCCTCTGTTTAAAGATGGAGCATGTTTACCCCTCTGTTTACAGATGGAGCATCTTTACCCCTCTGTTTAAAGATGGAGCATGTTTACCCCTCTGTTTACAGATGGAGCATCTTTACCCCTCTGTTTACAGATGGAGCATCTTTACCCCTCTGTTTACAGATGGAGCATGTTTACCCCACTGTTTACAGATGGAGCATGTTCACCCATCTATTTACAGATGGAGCATGTTTACCCCTCTCCTGGAAGTATGTGATTCCCATGGAACCTCCACTATAAGAATCCAGGGAGCATGCTGCCCCTTCCGATGTTTCTCCAACCAGGAATTCCAGGTGATTACAAGTGCATATCAAAAAACTGGAATATCATGGAAAAGTTAATAATTTTCTGTAGTTTAAATAATAAAGGGACAACTTTATATACAGTATTCTAGATTCATTACACATAAAGTGACACCTTCTGACACCTTCTGAAATGTATGTTTTCATGCACTCAGTACTTGGTCAGGGCTCCTTTTGTATGAATTACTGCATCAATGATCGTGGCATGGAGGCAATCCGCCTGTGGCACTGCTGAGGTGTTATGGAAGCCCAGAATGCTTTGATAGTGGCCTTCAGCTCATCTGTATTGTTGGGGCTGGTGTCTCTCATTTTCCTCTTGAAAATAGCCCATAGATTCTCTAAGGGGTTCAGTTCAGGCTAATCAATCACAGTAATACAATGGTCAACAAACCAGTTACCAGTCATTTTGGCCCTGTGAGCAGGTGCCAAGTCCTGCTCGAAAATGAAATCAACATCTCCATAAAGCTTGTCTGCAGAGAAAAGCATAAAGTGCTATAAAGTCTTCTGGGAGATGGCTGCATTGACTCTGGACTTGATATAACAAAGTGGACCAGCACCAGCAGATGGAAGCTTGATTTTTTAATGAAATGCAAAATGTACTTTCATCTCAAAAAAGGACCACTGTGCAACGATCCAGTTTTTTCCCCTTAGTCCAGGTAAGACGCTTCTGGAGTTTTCTCTGGTTCAGGATTGGCTTGACACTAGAAATGTGACATTTGTAGCCCATTTCCTGGACACGTCTGGGCATGGTGGTGCACTGACTCCAGCCTTAGCGCAATCCATGTGAAGCCCCACCAATGTCTTGAATCAGCTTTGCCTGACAATCCTCTCAAGGGTACTTTTTCTACCACCCTATCCCTTCCTGGCAACTTTCTATGAATATGCTTTGATACAGCACTCTGCAGACAGCCAGCCCTTTCAGCAATTACCTTCTGTGGCTTACCCTCCTCGTGGAGGACTGACTTCAATGGTTTAGGGTTTGTTTATCGGACTTTAGTTCATTCATTTCATTATCATTCTTAAATGATGTTATTAATGGTATTGTACTGTATTATTTCAAATATTGTTTTCATATTTCAGGTGATTTCAGCCATTGGTGAGACAATTGGCTCCATTTGGAAGAAATGGCTTGGGTATAATGAAGAAGTCAACATGGATCACGAATACTTTGGATTAGATGGTGAGTTTTTTTTAAACCGAAAGCCATATAGCTGCTAGGCAAATTTAAATACAATACTCAGCATAAATGACTACACCCCCTCTGAAAATTAAGGATTGTATCAATTTCTCAGTGAACACCAGAACAAATATCAGACATTTGAAAAAACTGAGTTCTGTGAAAGATTTGCTCTTATTAAGAAGGTAAAAGGTTGGTCACCAACATCATTGGGACTAGAAAATAATACATTTTATTCAAATGAGGTGTTGCAAAATGAGTACACCCTACGACAAATTCTACCAAATCTAATATTTTGTATGGCCTCCATGATTTTTAAGGAGAGCACCAACACTTCTGGATGTGGCGTTCAACAAGGTGGCGACATACTGCCATGTCTATCTTTCTCAATTTTTAGAGAATGAGCTCTTTCAGAGCCTGGATGCTGGACGGAGAATGATGCTCGACCCGTCTCCCCATAGGTGTTCTATTGGGTTGAGGTCAGGTGACATACTTGGCCACTGAATCATGTTCACCCTGTTCTTCCTCAGAAATACAGCGGTGGCCTTGGTTGTATGTTTTGGGTCATTATCATGTTGAAAGAGTGCACTGTGACCCAGGGTGAGGAGAGATGGTAGCATCTTCTCTTTCAGTATTTCGCAGTACATCTGTGAATTTATTATTCCCTCAATGAAATGCAATTCCCGACACCTGCAGCACTCATACAACCCCAGAGAATAACACTGCCACCACCATGCTTTACTGTGGGTACCATGCATCTTTCATTGTACTCTCTTTTCTGAGACATCTGTTGGGGTGTACTCATTTATGCTGAGTACTGTATGTATTGTGTTGGAAAATGAGCTCTCTGCTAAAAGATCTCTCAATTCTGCAGTTCCACAGGATATGGCATCCCAAACCAAACTTCTTCTCCTGGCAGCTACATTTCTACTGGTAAGCATGTTCCAAAACTCTCCCACAGAAGACACCATGGGAACCAATCAACACAACTAGCATGATGTAAAGAAATGAGTACATTGACTCATGCACTCATCTCTCTCCATCACTCTCTGTCTTTGTAGAATTACATGTTCTTCGAGATGAGCTGAACACTACTGGCACCAGCCAATCAGAGAGGAGCAAAAGTGATGTCATCAAAAGTGAACCAGGATAACAGGCCAAATGACTGGTGGCAAGTTTCTCAGCTTTGCCTGATGCCATAACTTCATCAGATAAATTACACATGAACTGTCGTTTGGGGAGGGGTTCATGTAACAGTTAGCCACACCGGAGAAACGTAATGGTCTGAATGTTGTCTGCCACCACCTTGCATTGATCTCTGGTCTCTTCACATCATCTAATGTAAACAAAAACCGTTGACACAGCGATTAGCAGCGGGTGCATATTCAACATTTATTGCTATAATCCATCAGACAGGACTGTGCTCGTTTTGACAGAGACCCCCTTTCCAGCAACCCCCACCCAGTCCTAGGCAGTTTATCAACAGGATCCTTAGGAGCAGAAGGATCTGACCTCTGACCTCTAGCACTAAATGGTGATGGGGTTACCTGCGCTAATTCTAGGTCAGTGTTCAGAGACTTCTACCTGCGGGAAATATCCCATCAAGGCCACCATTTTAGCCTGGATACCGACATGGTGTCTATTGGCATGGCCAAGTAAAACTGTTTGACACTTGACACTGGAGTTTAGCTAGGCCACAGATACCATTGTTACACCATTTTGACAACATTATTACACTGTTGATAAATGTCAAATAGTTATTTCATCATCACTGTGGAATCTTGAAAGGTGGTTGACAGTTTTATACAACAGTAATGAGGGCTGGATGGGGCTTCAGTCCAGGCACAGTGATTTAGGCAGATAGGCTGTTCTAGAAGCTATTTTAGGTGATCTTCAGTACCACTTTAGGATGGCCACCCCTTGGGTTAAAAACATCATGTTAAAAGGTAAATAATCATGTTTTAATCAAGTAAAGACATTTCCCAAAAGGACAGTTTTTTCTAGAAATATATTTCTGTATGCAATAATAGTTCTAGTTTAAACTAGTTACAATACTGCACTATAATAAAATAACTTTCAACTGCAACCCTCATTTGTTAAGAGTAGAAAAAAAACCTGATTCTTTTTTCTTCCTCTGCTGTGCATTTAAAACTCTACCAAAGGGAACTTTGATTGTGTTACACAATGATGAACAAACAGTATACATACTATGTATGGCAATGGTTTAGTTTAAACATTTTGTATTCTGTCAATAGTCATTGGCCCAATCACCAAAAGCTTTACACACTGTCTCCCCCTGTTGGCAGGTTGGGGACAGTGCCATTCCAGAAAAAAAGACATCCGCTCAAGGTTCATTCATCTGACAGGCACATCATATTGCCCCAAACAGCAGGCGGCATGGTTCCTTGTTCTGTAGATTTGTTTTCTCTCTTCATTTAAAACAGTGCTGGTCCTCATCTAGGTACTTTTACTCTGGAATTTATCCACAAGACACACAAGAATCTAGAGATATGAGAGAGAAACATTACAGATTACAGATTGAACCATTCAGTTAACATCGTCTAAGACAAACACAATGCGTTGTCACGTTGTTAATTGCATGTTTTTACATGTCATTTCATTTATAACATCCCAAGGCTAATGCACACAGTGAATGCAGAACTAATGGGAAAACAATTTATAGTTGGCCTGAAGAGGCTTTACCATATCATTCAGTGAGAATGCATTGAGCTAAATTTTTGTAATCTTCTGATTTTAGTTAAAATACTTCAAGGTGTGGCTTCTAATGGAGTAGTATTTGTAGTAATTGATAACTTAAACCAACAATTCCCATTACATAACCATCGTGCATGGGCTGATATAACCAGCTAGTAGCCTACAATGTTAAATAAAATTTCCCACAATTAGCAATGAATTACAATGAATCAGTTTTAATGTTAACTGCCTTAATCTGCCCCAGTATCAAGACACATTTGCCTCTATGCTCAATGTCCCACCACAACAACTTGTGAATTTGTGCCTTGGTGCACAACACATGTGAGTAAGGGTTTCTTGGGTAATGTAGGTTTGGTTGACTAAGCCAATATAGCCAATGATTATCTTGCCAATGATTGTGGCCAAGACAAATTGTTCCACTCGAGTTGAGGACCATGTCAGGATGTGTGAGATGTTTTCAAAAGTTGTCTCAAATAATCTAAAGGCAATATATGTAACTAAATGGTTTGGTAGGTTGCATTAAGGAGCTGGTATGCTGCTCAGCAAAAAAAAAGATAAAAAAATTTCTGGTGCTTATCAGGTGTTTTTCAGGTGCTCCAAAATTGCTTTAAACTGTGACTAATTTTCATTGTACATGCAATAACATGGCTTTTTTCTGTTCATGTGAAAAATAAATTTGACACTTTTCACGTGTAAGGTTGAGACATGTGTCTACGGTAGATATCCATGAACAAACAGGCAACAGAAGTACCAAGTGTACAAACGTGTTTTTACATAGCATTCGGAAAGTATTCATAGCGCTTCACTTTTTCCACATTTTGTTATGTTACACCCATATTTCAAAATGGATTAAATTCATTATGTCCCTTAAAATTCTAGAATTGTGTTTGTGTTAGAAAATTCATAATAAATTAAAAACAAAACAAATGGGTACATAAATATTCACAGTCTTTGCCATGACACTCAAAAATGAGCTCAGATGCATCCTGTTTCCACTGATCATCCTTGAGATCTTTCCACAACCTGATTGGAGTCCACCTGTGGTAAATTCAGTTGATTGGACATGATTGAGAAAGGCACACATCTGTCTATATATGGTCCCACAGTTAACAGAGCATGTCAGAGCACAAACCAAGTCATGAAGTCCAAGGAATTGTCTGTAGACCTCTGAGACACGATTGTATTGAGGCACAGATCTGGGGAAGGTTACAGAATAATATCAACAGCATTGAAGGTCCAAATGAGCACAGTGGCCTCCATCATCAGGCATGTATCGTAGAGTGGCCGGACGGAAGCCACTCCTCAGTAAAATGCATATGAGAGCACGCCTGGAGTTTGCCAAAAGGCACCAGAATTGACTCTCAGACCATGAGAAACTAAATTCTCTGGTCTGATGAAACAAAGATTGAACTCTATGGCCTGAATGGTAAGAGTCATGTCTGGAGGAAGCCAGGCACCGCTCATCACTTGGCCAATTCAATCCCTACAGTGAAGCATGGTGGTGGCAGCATCAAGCTGTGGGCATGTTTTTCAGTGGCAGGAACTGGGAGACTAATCAGGATCGAGGGAAAGATGAATGCAGCCATGTACAGAGACATCCTTGCTGAAAACCTACTCCAGAGCGCTCTGGAGCTCAGAATGGGGTGAAGGTTCATCTTCCAACAGGACAACGACCTTAAGCATAGAGCCAAGATAACAAAGGAGTGGCTACAGAGGACAACTCTGTGAATGTCCTTGAGTGGCCCAGACTTGAACCCGATTGAACATCTGTGGAGAGATCTGAAAATGGCTGTGCACTGATGCTCCCGATCCAACCTGATGGAGCTTGAGAGGTCATGCAAAGAAGAATGGGAGAAACTGCCCAAACATAGGTGTGCCAAGCTTGTAGCATCATACTCAAAAAGACTTGAGGCTCTAATTGCTGCCAAAGGTGCTTCATCAAAGTATTGAGCAGAGGCTGTAAATACTTATGTACATGTGCTTTTTTATTTTTTTATTTTTAATAAGATTTTAAACATACTTCTTTCACATTGTCATTATGGGTAATTGTCTGTAGACTTTTGAGGACTATAATGAATTTAACCCAATTTGGAATAAGGGTGTAACATAACAAAATGTGGAAAAAATAAAGCGCTGTGAATACTTCCCGGATGCACTGTATGTTCCAATTTAGACTTAATGTTGGGGTAAAAATTAGTGTTAATGTTAGAGATGGGATTTAAGGGTTAGGTGTTAAGAGTTTTAGTGTTTAAATGAGGGCTTTGGTGTTTAAGTTAGTCAGCATTAGGGTCTTTAATGTATCCGTGTTTGTGGGTTCATGTTGGATAGGCATGGAGACCCAGTAGCAGTTCCTACCCTGGTCAGAGACTCTGAGCTGCAGATCCTAGCGAGCACCTGCAGGGTTCACCAGCCCATGGAAGTCCTCCCAAGCCCTGTGGAGAGGCCATTAGACTGGGTTAGCCTACTGAGCTAAAGCCTGGGGACTGGTATATTCTGAGCGGTTGTGTATTTACTTAATGCTGTCAGTGTGTGTCTTGTACTCCATGATGGTGTTGGGAGGCAGGTTGAGAACCCTGCGTAGCGTGTCTCTTATTCGGGCCGTTGTGGCCTGGTCACTGGCTGTTTTGTTCCAGATGGAGATGATGTCCTCCTGAAGGAAAGACGTTTGGGAATCAAAGCATATCAACAACAGACACTGTTTGAATGCATGTATATACAGTATGTGCGTGTTTATGGGTGTGTACCTGAAACCGTACAGACACCACAGCACCACATATCTCCTCCCCCACCATGAACTGTTCTCCAAGCATTGCCAGGATCAGGTTCTCCCAGCAGCGTGAGGCCAGGCCCTTCCTCAGCCTGATGATCCACTTGCCACCAAGCTTGTTAGCATCATCCTGGAGATACGACAAGACAGAACCCGCGATCAGACTCTAACAACTGGGTCGTATTCATTCAGACACAAATGTTTCGCAACAAAAAAATATAACAATGTTCCGGCAGCTCCTCTGTTTCCTTCCAATTGGTGCTTAATGAATACGACCGGGTACAACAACATGTAAAGGTCTACAGTGAGCCCATACAGTACCTCCCACATGGGTTTGATCCCCTCTTTGAAAAGGTGGAAGTCACTGTGGCCCGTCAGGTCGCCTGGACGGATCATGTGACTGTAGAAACGCCAGAACTGTTCCACCTAGTGGACAGGAGGACAGACTGAATTGCAGAGGCACTCTAAACTATATCAGCGATGTCTACAACCTGAATCTAGAAGCCAACGTGAAAGACAAATGAGAAACTAACCGAGGCAAAGCTGCCGATCTGTTTGATGTTGGATTCGTAGCTCTGGGTGCTGGCAGGCCGGCCCGGGGTCCGTCTGGAGTACCAGAAGGAGTAGTTATATTGGAGGGGATGCTCCTCAGCGCCTGGAACAGCAATCTGAAAAACAGAAGCATAAAGGATTTAGGTATTTGGCAATCTTTATTATCCTTAAAGCTACACTGTGTATTTCTTTGATTTGATTCTTAGCAAAAAACCCTTTGTTCTTTCAAAAATATGTCCTCATTCATGTGTAATTACTTCCACCAACTAATCAAAGTATTTTCATAAGCGTAGAATCTTCCATTCACAATACATACAATGGTGCCACTCGAACTGCGGCAGCCATGTTACGCCTCCATCTTTAAAATACATTAACCAAAGAGGGACATAATGTACCTGGAAATTCAAGCTTGGCCTTTCGCGCTTTTACACTAGTGGCACCGTGCTGAATGCAAGGACGAGATTACTCACGACTGCCGGCAAATTTCAAAGTCTGTGGAAGATGTAAGATCAAGCCTGTTCTCGAGGACATGCAATGGCAGCTATAGAGTAGGCAAGAACGTTCGCCTGGCAACACAAACTCAGATTTTCGGTTTCAAAATAATAGCGCTCGTGGTTCATTGCAATAATCATTGTTTATTCATTGCATAGGTAGTGTCCATGTTCATGTTTTGCTAAAATTAGTATTCTGTTGGAATAAAACAGACTCTAGTGAATGTTTTTCAAATCGTGTTTTCACATGAGACACTGACAATTTATTCAATCAAATTGTGTGTAAAACATATTTGTTACTTTAATCAATAAAACATGTTAAATTATTATTTTTGCTATCACATGCTCTTATTGTTTCTTTAAACACAGTACAATTGCATTTGGTTACAATGCACGAGCTGTGTAGTGAATTAACAATGATTATTGCAATGAATCAAAACGAGCACTATTGTTTTGAAAGAAAAAACTAATATCCAGGTTCACGTTGCTGTTATAGTAACGGGAGGGCCTTCAGTTGCTTGTCATATACAATTTCACCACTAGATGGGAGCAATTCTTAAACAATGGAGCTTTAAGTGATCCTAAAGTAACTAGTTTATCTAATACACAGTGTAAGGCCAGATTTGTACTCATAACACTGTATGGTTTTATTTTATCACTGTACTCCCACAAACTGAGCCATTACGCCAATAATGAACTTCACTGATGAAGAGATGCAAGACTAACAATGCATACTGTAGTGCTGTATTTAGGTGACACACACACCTTCCTCTTGGCAGTGTTTTGGTCTTTGTCTTCGTCATTTTCAGTTTTTTCCTTCTCACAGTCTTTCTGTGAGCCTTGGTCCTGATCGTGGTCGCCACTGTCATCGTCTTTAAGACTGAGTACAAAGGATCACAATTGCCTTCAATCACATAATAACTTTACATTTGTGAGATGGTTATGCAACAATAACAATAAACAGAAAACAGATTATAACTGAACATAGACAGACACTCTCACACAAATCAGGCACTCTCATACAGACCAATACATTATTTTACATTATTTTAAGAGGTAAGATTTGAATGCACATCCTGGCACTGTAAGCACAATGCTCACCTAACACCCCTACAAACTAAGCTTCGCGGGACACATAATCTACATGTTTGAAAGTCAATACCTTCTAATTACCTGCTTTATTTTAGATAGCTGCTTTTTCATCTTCATCAAGAGAATCAATCAATTTGAAGGTGACTTGATTCCATGCTGATGCAATATTATGTCACGTCCATATTTTAATTACACTGCTCAAAAAAATAAAGGGAACACTTAAACAACACAATATAACTCCAAGTTTATCACACTTCTGTAAAATCACACTGTCCAATCAGGAAGCAACACTGATTAACAATCAATTTCGCTGTTGTGCAAATGGAAGAGACAACAGGTGGAAATTATAGGCAATTAGCAAGACACCCCCAATAAAGGAGTGGTTCTGCAGGTGGTGACCACAGACCACTTCTCAGTTCCTATGCTTCCTGGCTGATGTTTTGGTCACTTTTGAATGCTTGCGGTGCTTTCACCTCAGACCCCTTGTGAGACCATATGCTGGTGCGGTTGGCCCTGGGTTCCTTCTAATGCAAGACAATGATAGACCTTATGTGGCTGGAGTGTGTCAGCAGTTTCTGCAGGAGGAAGGCATTGATGCTATGGACTGGCCTGCCCATTCCCCAGACCTGAATCCGATTGAGCACATCTGGAACATCATGTCTCACTCCATCCACCAACGCCACGTTGCACCACAGACTGTCCAGGAGCCACCTCATCAGGAGCATGCCCAGGCATTGTACGGAGGTCATACGAGCACGTGGAGGCCACACACTACTGAGCCTCATTTTGACTTGTTTTAAGGACATTACATCAATGTTGGATCAGCCTGTAGTGTGGTTTTCCACTTTGATTTTGAGTGTGACTCCATATCCAGACCTCTATGGGTTGATAAATTTGATTTCCATTGATAATTTTTGTGTGATTTTGTTGAAAGCACATTCAACTATGTAAAGACGAAAGTATTTCATATGATTAGTTCATTCATTCAGATCTAGGATGTGTTATCTTAATGTTCCCTTTATTTTTTTGAGCAGTGTTTAATGTTAATTGAACTAGCTATGCAGGCCTAATCTCTTGACCAGAACACATCTTATAATAATAATGAACCTTTATTTATATAGCACCTTTCATACAAGGAATGCAGCTCAAAATGCTTTACATCAATAAAAGACAAATAAAATGAAAGAAATTTGCATCAATAAAAACATTGACAAGGAATAGCAAAATCATTTTAAAACATAAAAAGCATAGAGCACATCAATAAACGACAAAAACATAAACATCTTAAGACATAGAAAGCATAGAGCATGTATGCAGGCAATCAAATAAAAATATTAAATGTAAAGGAACATATTAAAAGAAGAAAAACATAAAAAGCTGGCTTGGTTAAAGGCTAAAGTGAAAAGATGTTTTTAACAGCTTTTTGAATACATCAATAGATGATGCTTCTTTGATATTTTTGGGTATTGTGTTCCACAGCTGTGGAGCATACTTAAAGAAGGTAGCATCTCCAATTCTTGGGATTTTGTACTATTAGCAAGTTAGCTGCTGAAGATCTAAGGGCCCTTTGAAGAACATAGGATTTTAGTGATTTTGTAAAATAGGCTGGTCCTGAGCCATTTAGAGTTTTATAAACAAGCAGGAGGACCTTAAAATCAATCCTGCGGGGACCTTGGAGCCAGTGTAATCACATCAGAACTGGAGTAATATGTTGTTGTTAAGAGTCTCGCTGCTGAGTTCTGGATGAGTTGAATCTTCTCTAAATACTTTTTTGGGAGGCCTGTAAGGAGGGCGTTGCAGTAGTCCAGTCTAGTTGTAATAAATGCGTTAATTAGTTTCTCTGCATCCTTCAGGGTTATGAATGGTCTAACTTCAGCAATATTTTCTTGGTGAAAGCATGAGGTTTTGGTCACCTTGTTAAAATAGGAGGTAAAACTTAGGTCAGAGTCTATGATAACACCTAGGCTCCTTACTTCAGGTCTGATCAGGGAAGTCAGGTTACTAATGCTCATGCTGATTTTCCCTTTTGACTTTAGGGCCAACTAAGAGATTTCTGTTTTACCCTCATTTAATTTTAGGAAACTAGCACTCATCCAATTATTTATGGCAAATACGCACCAGTGAACTTATTGCATCTATATCATCTGGCTCTACGGAAATGTATAGCTGTGTGTCATCAGCATAGCTGTGGAAATTTACATTGTTTTCTCTGTTGGCATCACCTAGTGGAAGCATGTTTAGTGAAAAAAGTAGTGGAGCAAGACAGCTTCCTTGTGCAACACTGCATAGTATATCATGTTCCTTGGATACATGGTCACCAAGACTGACAAAGAATTTTCTGCCTGTAATTTAGTGAAAAACTGCTTTTTCAAGCACCTTACTTAAAGAGGTGATGTTTGATATTGGTCTATAGTTGCTTAGTACCTCAGAGTCTAGTTGTGGTTTCTTAAGAAGTGGCTTTAACAGCAGTTTTGTATGCATTTGGGAAGACCGCAGATTTGAGAGATTTATTTATAATATTTAGAACAGGGCATGAGATGCTATTAAAAACTTTTTTCAGAAGAGTGGTCGAGATAGGGTCGATAGCGCAAGTGGTAGATTTACTCTCTCTAACAATCTTTTGCAGGTCTTCAGTAGCAATGCTGTTAAATGTCTTCAAAGGTCAAAGTCGTTTATTTATCATATGCATGTCATATGCATGACATGAAATTATTTTGACATGGCTCGTCACATCTATGCAGTGGGCTTAAAAAGACTTACAACAATATAAAGAATTTTAAAACAATAATGACAATAGTAATAATAATAATAGGCTATGTACTGAGCAGTGATCTGGAAAATGTACAACAGTAGAAGTAATAAATATTATGAATGGCATGGAAAATTGCTTTACAAGGTCCATTTGAATTCCTCTACATCAGATGTAGAGAGCATAAAGTGACCGGAGAATGTTAGTGCTCAACAGATGATTTGTGATCAGTGTCAGTGTTCCATGTTGAGCAGTCGAATGGCCTGGGGGAAGAAACAGTTTTTAAGTCTGGTAGTCCGTGCCTTGATGCTCCGGTAACGTCTGCCAGACGGCAGCAGTGAGAAAAGTTCACGGCCTGGATGGCTGTGGTCTTTTAGAATGTTCTTAGTTTTCCTAATGCTTCGCTTCTGGTAGATGCCTTGCACGGAGGGGAGGGAGCAGCCTATGATGCGCTCCGCTGACTTCACCACCCTCTGAAGGGCCTTACAAGCAGCAGCGGAGCAGCTGCCGTACCAGGCTGTAATGCAGCCTGAGAGAATGCTCTCAATGGTGCACCTGTAGAAGTTAGTTAAAATCCTGGCAGACATGCCAACCTTCTTGAGTCTCCTCAGGAAGTATAGGCGCTTTTGGGCAGTCTTTGTTGCCGAGATTGTCTGTCTGGACCATGTGAGGTGGTCACTGATGAACACCCAGAGGAACTTGAACTCTGAAACTCTCTCGACTTCAGCTCCATCGATGTGTATGGGGGCAGGACCATCCCTCTGCTGCTTCCTGAAGTCCACTATCATCTCTTTTGTCTTGCTGACGTTGAGAGAGAGGTTGTTGCTCTGGCACCAGGTAGCCAAGACTCTTACCTCCTCTCTGTAAGCAGTCTCATCGTTGTTGGAGATGAGACCTAGGATGGTTGTGTCATCAGCAAACTTTATGATGATGTTAGAACTGCGTGTGGCCACACAATCATAAGTGAACAGAGCGTACAAGAGGGGACTGAGTATGTAGCCCTGAGGGGCTCCGGTGCTCAGGGTCATTGTGGAGGAGGTGAGGTTGCCCATTCTCACCATCTGGGGTCGTCTCGTTAGGAAGTCCAGGATCCAGTTGCAAAGGGAGGAGTTAAAACCCAGGGTCCTGAGCTTGGGAATGAGCTTAGCAGGAACAATAGTGTTGAATGCTGAGCTGTAGTCCACAAACAGCATCCTCACGTATGTGTTCCCTTTTTCCAAATGGGAGAGGGCGGTGTGTGCCGTCAGTGCGATTGCATCGTCTGTAGAT
>JACXGM010006652.1:22106-32333 GCA_016801145.1 Umbra pygmaea | reverse complement strand
CGCAATCATGGGTAAGACTGCCGACCTGACTGCTGTCCAGAAGGCCATCATTGACACCCTCAAGCAAGAGGGTAAGACACAGAAAGAAATTTCTGAACAAATAGGCTGTTCCCAGAGTGCTGTATCAAGGCACCTCAGTGGGAAGTCTGTGGGAAGGAAAAAGCGTGGCAAAAAACGCTGCACAACGACAAGAGGTGACCGGACCCTGAGGAAGATTGTGGAGAAGGATTGATTCCAGACCTTGGATGACCTGCGGAAGCAGTGGACTGAGTCTGGAGTACAAACATCCAGAGCCACCGTGCACAGGCGTGTGCAGGAAATGGGCTACAGTTGCCGCATTCCCCAGGTCAATCCACTTTTGAACCAGAAACAGCGGCAGAAGCGCCTGACCTGGGCTACAGAGAAGCTGTTGCTATTTTCCCATGGGATAAATGACTCTTGCACCTAAAGTAAATCTAAAATGGGTAGGTCTAAAGTAGCTTCATTAGTCATAGGTGTGGTTTGGGCGTAACGTGCAATAAACCAATCAGAGCGTCATCTCACATTCCCAAGAGCAGGCGCGCTTGTTCTATGGCAGATTGCTAATTATAACAGCGGATTGCTATTGATTTTTCTTTTTACAAAATGTAAATAAAGAAATGTCACAAGACATAGCCTACTTTCCAACGTTTTGGATTCTCACTGAATCACGAGGATATGAATGCATGGTAATATTTTTGCAATGTAGTCTAACATTAGACCGAGATTACTTTTCTGTCAAATAAGCTTTCCTCTCCCGTTCTGCATTTCTGGGCATTTAAGTGGCAACAGCACATGCATTTCAACATCACGTCTCCTGAAGTCCTCTAATATTTCCTATTTAATGTCATGAACACATCCATGATCCATGGAGACGTTGCGTAAAACACAACATTCACAAAGAATGCTGCGACTTGAGTAGTGTACCTGTTCTATCCAAACACCTGACACGCATTTACAGCGTGCCAAATGTTCATTCAATTGGGCTACACTGCGTGTTTGTGTGTGTTTTCGATTAAACAGCATTTCAGGCACTTGCTGGCATCTTAAATTGTGTCATCATTAACCATGTCTTTAACGGATAGCTGTTGTCCCCTTCACAGCCACCCACCCAAAGGGGGATTCCTCATGGCAAAGTTGCCGAGTCGTGGCTTGAGCGTAGAGTAATTCGCAAAAACATGGGTGATTTTACTATTAGCATTGCAAATTACTTGTATGTTGATTGAATGGGTTCCCTTGAGGTTGATGTATATCAGTGCAAAAAATTCATTCTGAATAATTTGAGTAAATCTGTACACTAGATGTATACCTATTTTTCACATTTTTGGACACAACAATGACTTCCCTCGTGTGGTAATATTTTTCCTTTAATTACGTATTGCAATAATAAAGAACTGCTGCATTTGTATAGATGAGAGGAAGCCTATGCGCGTTGTGCACACGCTACATTATGGTTAAGCATGCGCCCTTAAAATAGCATATGAATAACAAGCAACTGACTTTTAACCAGGTTTTTCCTGGTCAGTGGCGGAATTGTTTTCGGAAACTGCAAGATAGCACCAGGGAACGTTTGCGCCGGAAAACGCCTCTTCTTCACTGAACCGCCTAACAAACGTAAAGTCGCAATGTGTGGAGGGAAAAGTCCCATATGCGTCAGGAGCAAGATAGGAATAATACATGCGTTTGTGTAAAAAGTCAATTGCGCTGGGTGTAAGATAGGGCCCTTAGTCTCTCATAGTTGAAGTATAACTATGATGTAAATTACAGGCCTCTCTCATCTTTTAAGTGGGAGAACTTGCACAAATGGTGGCTGACTAAATACTTTTTTGCCCCACTGTATATTAGGCATACTATACAGAATGTGCAGAAAAATATATTGTCTATTTTATTTCACAGGCATTCCTATAATAAGTCATAAAAAAAACGTACAATTACTATTCAATGCCTCTTTTATTCTAGCCACGTAATTTTCATGAAAATATCTGCATGACTTAAAGAACATCACACAATAGACATATTCATTTGTTTCCATGATTTACATAGAGTATGACATTGTATGACATTCAATATTACACTGTAGATCAATGCCCCCAATAGAGATGAACGGGTCATCATGGTTTCCCCATTGTCTAGATCCCCAGAATGTCTTCATACCCATACCCATGTCCTGTCATTGTGTTCCCCCTCCCAAAGAGGAGAGGCTAGAGGTGGTTCCTGCCCCCTCTGAGTAAACTTTTATCAGAGCTGCTTCTGAGAAGGAGCCCCCAGGTAAACAGGGGGAGGACTCTGACCAGCAGTCCACAACCATGCTCTTAGAACAGGTTGATATTGTAAGCAAGCCCCAGGCTTTGCTCTGCCTGCAAGGCCTCTATGGGGAAGCCACCAGTCTGAGCTTGGAGCCATCAGAGGAAGGTGTGTGTGTGTGTGAATGTGTTCTTTCTGCTTAGTGTGTATTCCTCCTTGCATGGTTTGTTCCTGTGTTTCTCTGTGCTCGGTCGGTTGGCATAAACTGCAGATGCTGTATCGATGTGATGGTTTTGTTTGTTTGCTTTGTTTCTTTAGCTCTGCTGAACCATACTGGTTTTGTAGCTGGTGCTGCTGCTGCAATGTGAATTCACAGGCATATTGATTCCATGTACTTCTCCCATGAGCAGCCTATTCATTTTGTGCTTTCATTGATTTCAACATTTGATGCAGCAGCAACTTGATCACTTTTGATCTCACTGCTCAGTGCTTTTTGCCAGCTACATTGCAAACGAGACAGTCAAACTTTTCAATATAAGGTATGTTGTATTGTAAACCTGTTGTTTTGTTTTTCATTGGGTTTTCTGTTTGTCTTTGGTAACAATGCCTTGTGTTAATTATTGTCTCTATATTATTTGCTTTCAGATTCACATTAATTTCCTTTAATCTAAAGTTGATATAAAGGGTACAACTGGACTTCCATTCTCCAGCACATTTATAACACTAAATGATTACAATCTTCATGATAATTTAGTTTTTTATTTTACTCTTTTAGTAGTAAAACAAAATAGTTCAGTGGTTGCCAACCTTCCACCAGGCCCTACTCTATTTGCAAGTTGTTAGTTTTTGAATGCCATCAGATGAACCAGATATTACCCATTGCATAATTCCTTTCTTTCCCTGGAATTTGACAACTTTCTAAAGTAATATTTGTGTCATTATAGATTTGTGTAAAATCCTGTAAATTAGGAAATCTGTATAATAATTCCCACCTCCCCATAATATTATGAAATACCCTTTATTGAGTAAATTCGAAACTGTAGATGAATGAAAACCTTTAGGTTTTTACCACATAGGTTACAAGCTTAATGAGGTAGCACAGTAATGAACTTAAACTAATTGTAAACATGTGTAGACCCTGTGGTCTGGTGCTCCAGGTTCAGACACATTTATACCACCAGAGCATATATATAATTATACTATATATATGTATGTATGTTGTCTAAAGAAAGTGTAAAAAAATGCCTGCCATTCTAAACTAAGTTGAATGATATAAATGTAGAAAGTATTTAGCATGTTAGGCAATTTCCACAAAATAGTGATGTAGAACTTCACCTTAAGTTTGATACCCTGGATAGCCCTGTAAAAGTCTGAGGGCAACACATCCACAGACACTCTGTGTGACTATGAGAATTAACTCTTCCATCCTGCTATTCTCAATATGTCTGATGCTGGCAAATTCGTAGTGTCTAACTTTAAACCTGAACACGACAACAGTGGTAACTTTTCACCTTAAACATACTCTTAAACAGCTATACTATAATGTTGTTTTACCTGGGCAACATATGCAGTTAAGGCACGGGTGCCATCAGACTTTTTGTTTTAACTTTAGATCACTATGGTTTAAGATTCAGTTCAATTTTCTGGGTGCTAAAAATACATTTGAATTAGATCTGTTGTTTTTGTTCTAGTGACCACCACATTCATAAACATAAACAATATCTTATCAGAGTGAATACAAATTCCCCTGAGCCAGATTTGATCATTTTTTCTCTAATATTAGCCGTCGAGTTAATCTGTAAATTAATTATTCTACATTTCAGATTAATAAAATATACCATATCATCCAAATCATGCTCTTCATTCAAGCGGTTGTGATTCTGCATGCTATCCAATGTCACCTGCTTTGTTCTCCTGATAATCATGAAACTGCACTGCGCTGCATTCATGCTCACAGTGCCAAAGCAGAGTATGTTGTGTGCTGTACATTGTGCTTGATGGACAGCTGCTATTCATAAGAAGAGGGCTTTGCTTGACTGTGCTGGTTGTAGCTTGTGAAAACTACAAAGAAAGAATGCAAGCTTAGCTAATGTAAATCATCAGCAATAGAAAACACTGCAGATTTACTTACAGACCTGCTGCTGAACCCTGAGAAGCCTCTTTCTGGCAATCCTGCCATTGTGGAGGATTACCCACAGGGGGCGCCCTCACCACAGATTCTAGTGGCCCCTACCACAGAGAGAGAAACACCTGAGGGAGCAGAGAGCAATGTCTCAATCTCTGAGTCTTCCTCTGGTTCGCCTCAAATCCATTATCAAACAGATCCTGCACCTACTGAACATGTGAAAACTTTAGTGGATCCAGAAAAGGTGCAAGGGACTGGAATGACTTCTACTGTGGTTACTGAGATGGAATACATGCCAGAGCCCAAGACTGCAGCTGAGAAACAGCCCTCTGTGGAAGAGCTTGACTCTGTACCTCTTTCAGCATTGTACGTGCCTCTGAAAGATTACATTAAGGAAGAAGAGGAAAATGATGACCATGTTATACCAAGTGAGTCAGCAGCAAATGCAGAGAGGGTTAGTGACAAGAAAGAGGTCAAATCAGAGAAAGCAATAAAGAAATCTGGCCTTTGTCTTGCGACGGACAGGCCATTGTCGTTTGAGACTAAAGACATTCCTCAATGTAATATCAGTGAAGGAGAGGAACAAAAACAAGGAATACAAATATATGGATATGACAATTCCAAGGATAGGCAAAGTGGACAAGATAAATCTGAAATCTCTTCAAAAGAGGACATTGGAACAATTTCCAAAGACCTGTCAGGAGTTGCTTCAAAAGATGAGTCAGGAATGACGGCCTACTTTGAGACATCTACACAAAGAGATACTAAAGGACCAGAAGAACATGCTGAAGGTTACTATGAGCTTAGTACTCTCTGCGAGAAGAAGCCCTCAAAGAATATTCTAGATGCCAAGATTGAAGTGAGCCACTTAGAACCAGAACCGTCAAAGTCCAGCATAGTTTTGACAACAGACAGTTCAATGGACAAATTAAAGGATCTCCCTAAGACAAAGCATGCGTGTACTCGACTATCAACTGGAAAATTAACAATGGAACAGAGAAGCCTCTCCCTGAACTTTACTGTTGGGTCAACATTTCAAGCAGGAGAGCAGACCCAGGCAAAGCGTTTATCTCTTTCAGAAATCTCTTCTGGAATCCAAGAGGAATCCACAGGCTACATTCCTCTAACATCCCCATCAGTGAAGACACAGATCATTCTTTCGACTCCAGAGATGGCTCTCCAAGGCCCTACTACTGAAGCCTCTGCTTATCTAACTGACGAAACAACTTTAAAGGCACAATCTCCAGAGATTTCACCTTTACCATTGAAGCAACACCTCACCCATTTAAATGACCACTCCACTGACCTTCCTGAGATGCTGGACCTAGCAGGTGTTAAACCTAAACCACCCCTGGAGAAGAGGGAGTTGGAGCAGCATAATAGAAGGAGATCAGTCCCTGCCTGTCCCTCTGCTGCTCTGGTGGGCAGTTCTCTGGCCAAACTGGTGCTGGGCAACCAGCAGACACCAGGCGGAGGAGAGGGTCAACAGGAGGAGGTTGGTTACTGTGTGTTTAATGAGTACTCGGCCCCTATGCCCTCACCTGCTGACTTGCACAGCCCCGCAGGCTCCCCACACCAACGTTTCCCCACGGTGATTGAAGGGGACAGTGATGAGGAACAAGAAACCATTGCTGTCGAGCAAACGGTGGCAATGCACAAACCAAACCAGAGGCAGGACATTGACAGCCCTGAACCATCTGAGAATAAAGAGAGAGAAATTGAAAGAAAGGATTTTGTTTTAGGAACAGTTAAGACCACTTTGATGCTTGAAAAAGCTGTCTCTGTAGGTGTCAAACCAGATCGTCTAAGGATCCCTGTGGCTCCATCCATAGATAAACTGACAGAGTTCCGGATAGAGAGTGGTCTCCCCGGGGATCTCAAAACCGAAGCCATTCCTGAGGTGGAGTTGGAACAGGACCTCTCAAGAGAAGCATCCCCCATCCCACCAGACTTTGCATTCACTTTTGCCACTGAGACGAAGGTCACCCAGCTTTGTGCAACCACAGACTCTGCTGCAAGAAATGCTGTCACTATCAAGGGAACCAGTGGTAACGAAACCACAGTGGGGATCAGAGCAGAGGTGGTGTCGGGGAGGTTTGAAAAGAATCGCAAGACTGGCCTTGAGGTTCCAGAGATGGAGAAAGTGGAGGAGAAATCAGACTCAGACAATGAGAATGTTGATGATGACAAAGAGACAATGGAGGGTAAAAAAACTGAAGGCCCCATTACATCACCAGATCCATTAGTGCAGATTATCAATGAGCAGGAAAAGCATGAAAGTACAACTGACGCATCAACAGTACCAGATGAAGATGCAATTCCAAAAGTAGAGGTCAAGTCCAATGCTGGAGAAACTTCACCAACCCCTTCAAATGCAAGCACGGCAGAAGTGGAAGAAGCCACTGAGCAGCTGGATGAGAAAAGTCCAGATAAAAAGACCTCTGTTAGTTCACCAGTCATAATCATACCTCAGGCACAAACTGAGGAAGAGGATGAGGATATAGAAGTAGCTGAGGAAGTCTTGGAAGAAGACCCTCATTTTCTCCTCAAAGAGGACACGCAGGAGACTCACTGTGCAGGCGAGCAGGAGGTGGCCAAAGGGGTGAGGGTAGTGGATGGAGCTGATGAGGGAGTCATTAATAAACCTGAAGACCTGGTTCCTTCTGTGCCTGGATATGACCAATCATGTGATGTTACTGTTGATGAAGGGGATTTTGCTGATCAAATGACTAATCTATCTGCATGCTTGGGCAATGACCAGCCACAAACCGAAGAGGGAAAAGAGGAAGAACAGATGAACCTGATGAAGGAGAGTGAGGGTAATGCTGAAGAGGGATTCAAGCAGGTGGAAGTGTTTGCCAAAGTAGGGATTGAGGTTGAAATGAAGGCTCTCAATCAAGAGGAACCTGAGACCTCAGACGTAGTGCAGAGCCACGCGTCTGAGACCACTGCTCATGATGAGACCACAATGGATGTCTCCATTTTAGACACAGACAGCAACTGGGTGGATTCCCAAGGTATTAGTCTGAAAATATGCATGTAAACACTTCCAGAGATGTAAAATGTTACATTAAATATGCCTGTCTCAATTGAGTTAGCCATTTGTGTGTTATCTGATATCTTAAAAGTGGTTTCAGCTCATGCCTGCCAAGGCTTGTCCAAGGCTACTTACCTTAGCCGGTATTGTAACTGGCCTTTAACTAGCAATAGACCATTTCTATAATGTAAATGTTGAAATTTATAGAGAGATATGCCAAATGCATCACATATGAGCCAGGTGTATGCGGGCTTTGCCCACATGTCGAATCTCATCCTATTCTGCAGATGATGACAGAAGCATAATAACAGAGCAGATTGAAGTGCTGTCCAAAACACAGAGTCCTATCAAGACTGCCCTTGTAGAGAGAGCCTCTAATAAGAAACCTCGCGGTGTAGGACACGGGCGTGTCTCTACCCCTGAGCGTAAGCCTACACACAGAGAACCCATCAGTCGCCGTCCAAAGGAGGAGGAGAAGAAAAAAAAAGGTTTTCAGTTCTCGATATGTAATTGTCTTTGCTATCATGGCTGTACTGTGATATTTACCGTTTGTGCAAGTCCACTCATGTTTGTAATGTTATTTTGAAGAAATGGTGACAGGGGGATTTGTTCTATTGTGATAGTTGTAAATGTTGGCACCCTTTCAAGGTCTTGAGATTTGTACCGTATCTGTTAAATGTAATTGGAAATGCTCATTTTATTGAAAGCAGATGTCCCATTACATGCTTACCTGTTCTAAACCCTGTCTCTCCTCTCTGATAGTGGGGACTAAGAGAACTGAACAGTGTAAAGTGTCAGTCCTCCAGAGTCGCTCTCCCACTCGGAGGAGTGTAGTCAAAGCTGCTACGTTCAGACAATCTAGAGCACCTTCGCACTACGGCTCTGCTAGACGCAAGCCACCAGGTGACCCAGCATCCCCACAACAGGGAAACTATTGCAATGTAGCTGTCTAAAAGCATCCTATGCATTTTTTTGCTGTTCATTTTTTATTTCCATGCAAATCCCATATAATTGATTGTTACAATATGTTAGCATTTTGGATTTGGTTTCAGGAATGTTTATTTCTGTATCGTTATCCAAGCTGTAACATCCATGTTTTTGTGTAATATTGGTGCGGTTTTGCTTTGGAGGGATCATGTGCTATTATGGTTTTGCCTTGAGCCATACCTCACTTGCTGTTCTGTTTGGTGGAAGTGACAGGCCTGTGTTTGGTGTGCTGCTCCATGAACTGAAATATGAAAGACGGAAATACTATCTTCAACGTAAACAATGTGTACTTTTGTATGCTGATGCTTTCTGGTTCACAGATTAACTATGGAATCTATGTGCGTGTTTCATTGTGTGACGTTTTTTAAAAGTTGTACGCTGTTTTCGAGTATCTGGGTTAACTTGCTGCATTTGCCCCACTCATGCTAATGATGTGGGCCAATGTGTGTGTTGGCTGATATTGCCCTCTGCTGGCCTACCACCAACATTCTACATCTCTCTTCTCAGCCAAGGAGGCCCGCGCACCCCTTAGTGTGGCCCAACCATCCCGGGAAAGAGCCTCTGTGAGTATTAAACTGTCTTCAACATGTGCGCTCCATCCATCTTTCATTTCATTAACACTTCCTGAAGCATGAAGCAATACGTTTGTGTTCCTAACCACCGATAAGCATGCCTTTAGTTTGTGTATGTCAGCATACCTTTCATTCCTGTCACTCGTATGCTCTGGTGCTCATCTCACTGTATTACTGACCTTCATCCTGTCCCCCAGTCACACCTTTCACTCCTCTTTCTTTTGATCCTCCATTCTGTCTGTCTTGCACGTCTTCCATTCATCCCACCTGCCTGCATTGCCATGGCTACCATCCAGAGCCTCACACGCACTGCCTTGAAAAACCAGCGACTAACCCGGGCAATCCAGGACCTACCCCCCAGGCCCAACTCTGCATGTGCCCTCACTAAACGCAAGCCACTAGTGGAGGCAGAGTTATACGGGCCCCGCCCCTCCTCTGCATGCTCAGGCAGACACTCCCCCTCACCGCAGAGGCGGGGACGCAGGGAAGAAAAGGTAAGGAGGGGTCAGGAAAAAAGCGGCTTTTAGAACAGTGGCCTCCCTTACTCCTCATGCTGCCATTTTAGCTCAGATGTTCTAAAGCCACCCAATCAGAGGTGTTTATTACTGTTACAACTCAAGAGGGTATTACCACTGGATTCATTCCTTGGCAGTCAGCTGCTGTTGTTGTGTTGTTGTCAGCCCAGTGGCGTGTGCTAGTGTGTGTGAGGTTGTGTGTCATTGTGTGTGTGTGTGTCAACAGGAGAGAACATACCGCAGCCCGGAGAAGAGGTCTTCCCTTCCCAGGCCCGCCTCCTCTCTGCCCCGTCGCGCCCCTCCAACAGAGCAGGACAACAGCAGCCCTGCCCCCCGCCGGCCCACCTGTAATTACCCCGCCCCACACACACTAACCACACCCTGGCACTTTAAACAGATTATATATGGTCAAAATAATCTTATTTGGAAACAGATAAAGCAATACAACACTAAGCTTGAGGTGTGCAGATTTGCAATTCAATTTGACAATGACATGAAGTTTTTAGCAGCCATAACAAGTAGTGAAGATTGAAAAGATTTGTGTACAAAGGGACTCTGTGGCAGAAACCTGACCCCCACAATTTAGGTTTGCACCTGGACCACACCAAGACAAGGGGTGCACCTGGACCACACCAAGACAAGGGGTGCACCTGGACCACACCAAGACAAGGGGTGCACCTGGACCACACCAAGACAAGGGGTGCACCTGGACCACACCAAGACAAGGGG
>JACXGM010006652.1:0-22006 GCA_016801145.1 Umbra pygmaea | reverse complement strand
TTTAGTTATTGAAAAGTGTTCTCCAGGCAGATCTGCCTTGGAGGCAGAAGTCATTTGATTGGTTGATTCAAAACTGAGGGGGGACCTCACATTAAGTTTAATTTTGATTTATAATTACGATTTATATATCTATATAGCACAGGATTACATTTTAACACTCCAGTGTCTGAAATGTGTACATGAGCATAGTTTTCTCTGTTTTTAATCATATCTAACCATACAACTAAACTTAACCCTAACCTTAACCACATTGGAGTGTTAAAATGTAATCCTGTGCTATATAGATATATAAATCATAATTATAAATCAAAATTAAACTTAATGTGAGGTCCGCCCTTAGTTTTGAATCAACCAATCAAATAACTACTGCCTCCAAGGCAGATTTGCCTGGAGAACACTTTTCAATAACTAAAACTCCTATGAGCACAAGGCGTTTGCACCTGGACAAGGGGCTCGGAAGCCCCATAGCAATGGAAAAAGGTTAATTCATCAGGTCACTGAGTGTTCCCTCACAGGCCTTGACCCATGTGTCTTCCTGTTCTAAACCCAGTAAGAAATAAAAGCTGGGTTTGGGTGCTTAGAAGACAGTTTTGCGGGATCTTCAACTCCTTTGAATCTGTTGGGATTTGTTGCCCGGACAGGCACATTCAGTAGATAACGTGTTATGATGAAATTGGGTTGTTTGGTGAACAACCGTCAACAATTTCTGTGATTTGACAGCTAGTTCAACTGAACGTGATTTCTCTCCTAACTCCACAAGTCTCCTGTTAATTAATCTCCACCTTCTTTCTCTGCCTACAAATACCTCATCCTCTTCTCTATTCCTCCGTCGCCCTCCCTCTACTCCCCTAGCCATTCTAACTGAGCCCAGAGGAGAGCAAAGGTCTGGGAGGTCCCAGAGTGCTGCAGGTAGACTCCAGATCAGTCAGCTCTGTCGTCAACACCACTCTGTGTCGCTTATTAACTTGGTTTGCATGCTGGTTGGTCAGCCATTTTGTTTTTGAGTGTTTTTGGGGAAGCCAGTAATTGGCCGGTTATTGGTCTCCTATGCTGGCAAACACATCCCAAAATTATTTTCTGCCTGTTTCATTGCATTCTGATTCACTGCACTCCAACTTCTGTTTGTTTTCAGCTAAAATTTTTGTCTGCTACTGTAGATAATTATATGTTGTCAAATTGAAGTGGCTCAAATTTTGTTTGTCAATCACAGTCATGTGTCAATTCTCCGCACTCAGCTTTAAAAATCACAGCTTTGACATTCCTTTGGAGAGGACAATAATCACCCTCTCTTTTTAGGTCTGACTTTCTAACACTTCCTCCCTGACCTCTGTGTAACTTCTCTGTCTCCTCCAACCAGCTGGCACAAACTCTTCTGCCCGTTCCCGGTCGGCTCGTAGCGGAGCCTCCACACCCCACACACCCGGGTCCACAGCAGTCACCCCAGGCACTCCGCCCAGCTACTCCAGCCGCACTCCTGGGAGTCGCACACCGGGCAGCCACACGCCCAAGTCTCTCAGGTTGGTAATCTACAGGTTGGAAAAGTGAATGAGCAACCCAAGGGTCACTGGTTCAAATTCCAGCCAAGAGAAAAGCTTATGTTTTTACATTTTATTAATTCACAGCAACTGAGTGTAATTACAGGGACATTCTTACTCCCTAACCACTGAGCTAAGTTCTCCTGTTCAGTCTTCTCACTCAGGAGAAGAAGTTTGCTGTGATCCGCACGCCGCCCAAGTCACCCTCCTCCACGCCCAAGCAGCTACGTGTCCTCAACCAGCCACTGCCTGACCTGAAGAACGTCAAATCTAAGATTGGCTCTACAGACAACATCAATTACCAGCCCAAAGGAGGCCAGGTTAGATGAGAACTGTTACGGTCTGTGCTGTATAAAAATGTAGCTAAGCACCAGTCTCTCTCTCTCTCACCTAATTAAGTCTCACCTACCCAACAGCGGCTGGGATTTTGCTGATGCCACCCCGCAAATTTGGAGCTCGAGGCTCCTCCCCTAAATCCACTCAAAATATATCTCCATCTATTATCTTATACCACTGCCAATAGACTGATTGCTGTCTACCATTAACTATAGCCTAAATTCAGCAATGTGAGAGAGAAATAAAAAAGTTTAAAAATGTCAAAAGCACTATTGTGTCAGCACAACAGCAGCCTATTTGTCATTGTTCCAAACCAAAGACAGAGCTATACCGTCTGATAGTTCAGCACCGCCACTGTGAAATAACACACAATCACATGGAGGGAAAGTAAAACATTTATTCTTAACAATAAATAAGCAAGTATATTTATTGTATACTAGATCTGAACATAACAGGTAAAGTTGAATTAGTTTGTCCTTTAACAATTTAGTTAAATCTCTTAAAAAGTATAAAAGATATCCAAAAGAATAATGCAAGCAACTTATTGGTCCTTCACTCTGTGAACCTTGTAAAGTTTGAACGTGTCTATAACTTAAAAAGTGAGGGCAAAATGTACCAAATAATAATAATAATGATGATAAGAAATAAATAATAAAGAACAAAATTGGGGCATCAATCTTGCTTAACAAAGCCACAGTAATTACATTTGATTTAAGTGTTCATATTTGAAAGTAGGCTAACACAAAATAAAACCACCTTAGCGTCATTCCTTATTGTAGGCTATTGGCAGGGTCATTTTAAAATGTTAACGTGTTGCCGTGCATTTGCTTGTGCAAACTGTTTAGCCACACATTTTAGATCGAGGTTGCAGGCCCATTTGTTTTCGATGCTGCGTACTGCCAACCGTTACAGTCTTTCTTGAGACATACTGCTTCTAAGATAGTTCTTTATTATTTTCAGCTTTGAAAATGACCTCCCGGCTCAAGCCACCATCACAGGTACGATTAAAAAGAGTTTAGTGCTGTAGCAACTTCGGGGAAACTAGAAAGAAGAGAGTGGTGTTTCACATGAAGCAACTGAGTGATATCTTTAACTGAGCTGCTCTCCTCAATTGCTGGCCTCAGCACATTACGTCAAGAGAATAACTCTAAAGGAAAATCTGAGGACAGGTCATCTGAATATTGCACTGCCAATAAATTGGCAGATGAGTATAACTCATCATCTTTCGCTAACAACAGTTCATTAGGGCTCAGAAATTGAAAACAGTATGCAATTTCTTCCATTCAACTAATCTGACGTCCAATTTGTGTTGTGGCAATGTCAACAGTAGCGTAGTACACAGACACCTTGAAGTATTCCTCTGCATTCTGAAACCGTTGGTCTTTTTACAAAGTGCCTCTTTATACGCCCTGCACGCATTTTGTTAAAGACGTGCTGGTGCCCCATGAGACTGCTAGGGTTTGCGCTGTTGCCTTAATGTCTTCATACTCCCCCCTGAGCTTGGTCAGTGTGTCCATTGTGTTTAACTGGCTTGCTGCATTAAGCAGATCCATGTCTTGCTTATGGAGAGATTGCGAAGCAGCATTAACTGTCTTCAGTCATTTTGGCTTTACTAATTTCATAAGCATTAATTCAAATGTCTCCATTGCCTTTTGTATGCCTGATGCCTCACTGCTGTCTTCTTCTTTCTTAGACAGCATTATAAGTTTACTCAGCGCCTGCATTAACTCTTTGTATCGAAAGCGTAATGATTTAATGGCATCGAATCTGTAGGGCCTTTGGTTTACACAACCCTTTATTTATTGCATATTTCTTGATGCTGTCATCATCAATGTCTACCAGGAAAAGAGCCCTGTTAGTAGGATTACTTGCAATAGAGGGGTGATCTCCGCTGCTCTGGTTGTCATCTTCTGTATGGGCTGGCCAGATTGGAAGAGTACTGGCCCTAAATAGACGATGTATGTCTCTGTGCTCAGGAGAAGATTAGTAGAAGGTTTATGATTACTGCTGGTCTCAGGCAGTGCCAGTGATGTTGTGTTGGAATGGCTGGTTGCTGGTGAAGACGTGCTGCTGCTATCTCCCTGCTGCTGTGTTTCCTCTGTGGAGATGATGATGGTAGCTTCCTCTCTGGCTGGTCTAAATAAGGATGTCATCTTCGGGTGTTTTGCTCGAGCTTGTTCAGACAACATTTTTTTAGCTGCGCTTGTTTTTTCCTTGTTTATATATATATACAGTGCCTTACGAAAGTATTTAGCCCCCTTGAACATTTCGACCTTTTGCCACATTTCAGGCTTCAAACATAAAGATATAACACTGTAATTTTTTGTGAAGAAGCAACAACAAGTGGGACACAATCATGAAGTGGAACGAAATTTATTGGATATTTCAAACTTTTTTAACAAATAAAATCTGACAAATTGGGCGAGCAAAATTATTCAGCCCCTTTACTTTCAGTGCAGGAAACCTGATGGAGTCTGCAAAAGACCTGAGACTGGGATGGAGATTTGTCTTCCAACAAGACCAAACCATAAAGCAAAATCTACAATGGAATGGTTCACAAATAAACATATCCAGGTTTTAGAATGGCCAAGTCAAAGTCCAGACCTGAATCCAATTGAGAATCTGTGAAAAGAACTGAAAACTGCTGATTCCCAGCCGCTACGGCACCGACCTCCACTGACCTTTACCGTAAAACCCTTCACCTGTATGTCCCTCTACACCTCAGTCTTCCACTCCTCCTCTCTGTTGAACTACTAACTCCATAGCAAATTGTCAAACTACTCTCCCCATTGGTTAAGATTTGTTTACACTGATCTTATTGGTTGAGAATAGAATTCTCTGCTCAGAATGAATGAGTTTTTTACACTGCTTGCATTGGTGGAGAGTTGTTTACCCTCCCACTCTGATTGGATGATAATGATTGGTTAAGAGACAGTTTCATCTCTGGCATGATAAGGAAAATCTGACTGGAATCAGAACAAAACCAACAGTCTAGTCACTTCTATGGCATGTCATCAACCATGTTTTTGGGTAATAGAGCACAATTAGACATTAGCCAGGGGTCTTTAATCACATGCTCTGCATCTTAAATCACTCAGTCACTCAGTCACACTGTGGGATCAGGTGTAAACCAGCAAGCTGAGTATTCACCGTTAGCTTTTTAGAAGGGGCTTTCATAATGAATGAAGAATGCCTGTTGACTCAGCAGGCTATTTCCTGTTCATTAGACAACCGCTCCTGCTTTCTGATTGGAGAAGCAGTGTAATGACCCCGATGTTCATTAGACAACCACTCCTGCTTTCTGATTGGAGAAGCAGTGTAATGACCCTGATGTTCATTAGACAACCGCTCCTGCTTTCTGATTGTAGAAGCAGTGTAATGACCCTGACGTTCATTAGACAACCACTCCTGCTTTCTGATTGGAGAAGCAGTGTAATGACCCTGACGTTCATTAGACAACCGCTCCTGCTTTCTGATTGGAGAAGCAGTGTAATGACCCTGATGTTCATTAGACAACCGCTCCTGCTTTCTGATTGGAGAAGCAGTGTAATGACCCTGATGTAGTAGCAAGCTGGAGGAAGGCTAATGTCCAGCCACTGTCACAATTACCAGATTTAATGGCTAAATAATCAAATTATAATTTATCTCATAGTTAATCAGTGGAAAAACAAGGGAAAGTCTTTATTTTGCAATAGTGATTTAACTGCAATATTTGCATGCAGTAATCTGTATCAAGCGTGCGTGCATATTTATTTGGCACACTTTAGTTATGTGAGTCATTTGTGTCAAGGGAATCCAGGTCAGCACCTGGTTGATAACAGACCTGGTCTCTGGGCCCCGTTGATTGTTTCTAGACACATAACCGCTATTATTCACTTATTCAGTCATGTTCCAACCTTTTCCCTTGTGGTACAGAACACAGAATAAGCAATGCCTTTGTCTTTTTCCGACATTATTTACACTTATTGAAAGTCATCCACAGCATTACCTATGGATAAACTGTGCATGAACTGGATACTGCATGAACAGATGCCAGAATTCAGCAATTTGGTCATGTTTTTTTACTTTTTCCCCATTTTCCTCCTTTTCCAATTCCCACTAACCCTGCCTTGTCAGCAGCTCTGCAACTCCTTGGACAGATCTGTGGGCTGGCGAGGGGTGCACACATGGTTCATCCAACCACGTCGTCCAGCCACTAATTATTTTTGCACTGCTCATCCAACACTGAAGCCTTTAGTCAGATCATGCACGGGATGATTACGTTCAACAACTACACTTCCGCGATTGAATTTACAGATGCCCAATCTGGAAACAAGGAGTTCCTAGAAAGTGACGTGCCAGGATAGATAATCTGATTTATCTAACCCAAATCCTGGGCAGCGCTATGCCAATTTGCTCTGCCTCGTGCAGGAGGTCCGGGGAAAGTCAGGGAACCTATAGTCAGGATCGAACCACTATCATGACGTAGACTGTCCTTCAATGCAGCAACTTTCTAACTGTAACTTGCAGGTATGATGACTGAGCCATTAGGATAGTTTGGCACCATCCTGTGGTCAGACATGGACTCACCTTTCATTAATCATTGCACTTGTCTTCGTGAAACCACAAATTGTCACCAACTGACCCTCGTTTCTCATTAAGTGTGTGTATTTAATGTTCCCCTCTGCTTGAGTGTGTTCTATGTCACTTTGGATTCGTCCCTGTAGCATTTATGGAGTAGGGCTGTCAAACCTGTTTCCAGTATTGCCAAAGCGTCTTCACCACTTATGTGTCGTAGGTGATATAGGTTTGGATGTAGAGCCAGGCATACACTTTATTAGTCAATCGTGCCTATGCCACGCATTTCATAGTAGACTAATTATAGTAGTTGTGCAGCTCCGTTCACTTGTTTGTTCAGCTCCTCCAGACAGCTAATCTATGTATGTTTCCAGCTGCCATCTAAATAAAACCTTGATTACAGAGAGACTCCTGCATTCTGCCTACATTTCCACCATCTACGCTGTAACACTAACCAAATGATAATATTATACAAATACATTGTACTATATAATGTAAACTTGCCAACACATTGATCAGTTCACAGCTTTTTTATGTACATTGCATATAGACTTTAATTTGTTTTTTAGATTCAGATTTTAAACCAGAAGTCTTAGGCACCTGTGAAAACAAATCTATAAATGTATGAGGCATTCAAAAAAATAGAAATTAAAGTTCCTAAATATAAAACTTACTCTCTAAAGAGTATGTACATCTCTGCTTTCTCTCCATCCTTCCCTAGCTTATTCCCTCTCTTTTTACTGTATTTTCCTCCACTCTCTTATTCAGCCGGGCCCCCCTGGCCTTTATATTGTCTCTAGTTCAATTGCTACTGTGTCATTTGTCCAGTTTGATCTTTTCATTACGTTGCATGTGGTCTTCTTCATGGGACTCTGCAAAACAGTGTTCATTTGAAGACGGGAAATAACTCACAATATTACCTTCTTGTCATCACAGGTTTTCTGTTATTTTATATCAGTCTAGTCCTATTATGGACATTTAGATGGAGATCTGTCGTTGGAGTCCTATTTGGCTGTCGTTTGAGCTGATGGATCCAATCCATTTGTCCAATTTTTTCAACAACTTGAGTAATCATGAAATTATTGCTTAGGTGCATTTCCAAATATATGCTAATTTAATAAAATATATGATGAATGGATGGATTGACGACTAATAGATAAATGAATCAAATAATTAAGTTAGTAATAATGAAGGAATGAATAGATAAACCAACAAATGGATGAACAAAGAAATGAACACATTTGAACAACTGAAAGGTGACTGTAGAGTGTTTCAGTGTATGGATACTGTCTTCCTCAGGTCTTCATTCCAAGTGTTAAACTGGATTTTAGCCATGTCCAGTCTAAGTGTGGCTCCCTGGACAAAGTGCAGTACGCACCAGCCGGCGGAAACGTGAGTGTCTCCAGTGTGTTTAAACAGCCCCCTCTACCCGATTAAGATCCCTCCTCTTTATTCACTAACCTATTGGCAAAAAGGAGGAATTGCGGTATGTCTGTCAGTGTGGTCTGCAGGCACTTTGTCTCTTGGTGAAATATTCTCTACAAAGACAGAAGGCAGTAACTATTGTTCAAAATTGCATTAGGACTGAAATCAAGCTTTGTAGTATCTATCTTATTTTGTGACAGAGTATTTTGGTTATATTATTTTCTGTTTTAGAGAAGATTGAGTCATATTTATATACCTATAATATATAATATTTGCTGGCTAGTGGAAAATCTTAAATCCATTTTTCTCAATTTCACTTTTTGCGTAGTTACTGCACTCTGCCTTTGTAGGGTAGATATTGTCAATTGGCATTCCAATCACATTATCCCAGGCACAAGTCATATCTATTTAACCATGTAGTGGACTGGTTTAGTACACTACCTTCTATTCAACCATGTAGTGGATTGGTTTAGTACACTACTCTCTATTCAACCATTTAGTGGACTGGTTTATTACACTACTCTCTATTTAACCATGTAGTGGACTAATTTAGTACACTACTCTCAATTTAACCATGTAGTGGACTGGATTAGTACACTACCCTCTACGCATGCAGGCATCAACTATGTTTCTTAAATAATCTTCTTTTAACATAGTAGTTTTGGATGTGTGTGTACATACAGTTGTATGGAAAAGTTTAGGCGCCCCTGACAATTTTCATGATTTTCATTTATAAATAATTGGGTGTTTGGATAAGCAATTTCATTTTGATCTATTGAATAACTGAAGGACACAGTAATATTTCGGTAGTGAAATTAGGTTATTTGGATTAAAAGAAAATGTGCAATATGCATTAAAACAAAATTAGACAGGTGCATACATTTGGGAACCTTTGTCATTTTGTTGATTTGAATACCTAGCACTGATTAATTGGAACACACAATTGGTTTGGTGAGCTCATTAAGCCTTGAACTTCATAGACGGGTGCATCCAATCATGAGAAAAGGTGGCCAATTGCAATTTGTTGTACTCTTTGTCTCTCCTCTGAGGAGTAGCAACATGGGGGCCTCAAAACAACTTTCAAATGACCTGAAAACAAAGATTGTTCAACATTATGGTTTATAGGAAGGCTATAAAAAGCTATCACAGAGAGATTTAAGCAGTCAGTGTCCACTGTGAGGAACATAGTGAGGAAATGGAAGACCACAGGTACAGTTCTTGTTAAGGCCAGAAGTGGCAGGCCAAGTAAAATATCAAAGAGGCAAAGGCAATGGATGGTGAGAATGGTCAAAAACAGCCCACAGACCACCTCCGAAGACCTACAACATCTTGCTGCAGATGGTGTCATTGTGCATCGTTCAACAATTCAGCACACTTCGCACAAGGAGAAGCTGTACGGGAGAGTGATGCAGAAGAAACCTTTTCTGCACACATGCCACAAACAGAGTCGCTTGAGGTATGCAAACGCACATTTGGATAAGCCAGCTTATTTTGGAAGAAGGTGATGTGGACTGCTGAAACAAAGATGGAGTTATTTGGTCTTAACAAGGGGCGTTATACATGGTGGCAAAATAATACAACGTTCCAAGACAAACACTTGCTACTTAAAGAAGAATTTGGTGGAGGTTCCATCATGCTGTGGGGTTGCGTGGCCAGTGCCGGTAGTGAGAATCTTGTTGAAGTTGAGGGTTGCATGGATTCCACTCAATATCAGCAGATACTTGAGAGTAATTAGAGGAATCAGTCACAAAGTTGAAGTTACGCCGGGGCTGGATATTACAACAAGACAACGACCCAAAAAACTCCTCAAAATCTACTCTGGCATTAATGCAGAGGAACAAGTACAATGTTCTAGAATGGCCATCCCAGTCCCCAGAACTGAATATCACTGAAAATCTGAGGGGTGATTAGAAGCGGGCTGTCCATGCTCGGCAACCATCAAACCTAACTGAACTGGAGATGTTTTGCAAAGAGGAATGGTCCAAAATACCTTCACCAGAATCCAGACACTCATTACAGGCTATAGAGGCTACAGGCTGTTATTTTTGCTAAAGGAGGCTCAACTAAATATTGATGTGATATTTCTGTTGGGGTGCCGCAATTTATGCACCTAATTTCGTTTTGATGCATAATGCACATTTTCTGTTCATCCAATAAACCCAATTTCTTTACTGAAATATGACTGTGTCCTTCAGCTATTTGACAGATCAAAAGGAAATTGCTGATCCAAATACTCAATTATTTATAAATGAAAATCATGGAAATTGTCAGGGGTGCCTAAACCTTTGCATACAACTGTATATCCACTCAAATTGGCTAGAGATCTCCCACTAAGGACTGAAACATAGCAATGAATAATAAAAATGAGTTACAAAAGCTTTTCTCTGATTTCTCTTTGAGTATTAACTGTATTTGTATTTGTCTTTGTCATTTTGTCAATGGCCACATTCCAGGGTGTCTGCAAAGCTGATGACTATCCAGATAGTGTGAGATCTGCCTCTGACTGCTTTGCAGACGGTCTGGGCCGTGGCCATGAGTAGTGTGTTTAGTGAGCTTAATGCCTGCGTTGTCGTAGATAACTGATTGTGAGTTGTCTTTCATGTGTTCTGTGATGCATTGACTTAATCCAGAAATGACTGTTTTCAGATTTGTTTGTTATTTATGTTTGATCTGTTCTTCTAACTGACATAGGAGGAAATCAATACTCCTCTCTCAGCCCCGGCTACCACCCACATCACTTTAGTGAAATGATTTACAGTGGCATTCTACTTATGACACAACCGCAGGCGATTTATATTATGCTTTAGATGAACCAGGGGAGTTTATCCTGCAAATCTAAGCAGTTTGAAGGTCCCGGTCAGTTATATAAAATACACCTGCAGTAGCAAATAATGTGTGCACATTTCACAGGTCCAGATTACGACCAAGAAGATAGACCTCAGCCACATCACCTCCAAATGTGGATCCATGTCCAACATTCGACACAGGCCAGGTATTCAGCAACTACCGTGCAGTCATTGATTAAAGGTGCTATTTCTAGAATTTGTGTGGTAACAATCAAACATGTTTCTCCTTCAACTGACCAACTGACAAAACGCTGTATGAACTGTATTTCGTGACGTTTTCAATATCAGAAAAAAACAATGTATATTGGAAAATGATTCTCTACACCAGTGTTTCTCAAATGGGGGTACGTTTACCTCTAGGGGTTCTTTGGAGTACTGCAGGGGGACATGAAATCTTTGCTAAAATGCTAATTAAAAAATACGTCATGCATAATTCCTAAAATATTTTATACTATAATAATTAATTTACTTTAAGTGATTGATTCTAAACATTTGAAATGTAGTTTTTGTTTAAAAATTGTTGTTGTTTAGTGAATCTATCACTACTGGCGCTGTAATGTACCTCTTTATATAGGCTTTTTCTACCAAAAATGGCTTGCGCTGGTCAGGGGGTACTTGGTGCTGGTCAGGGGGTACTTGGCTTAAAAAGACAATTCAAAGGGGGTACAATGTTGAAAAAAGAAAGACATGACAAATATTATGCTTCTCGTTCTGCAGTTGTAACTCAGCCAAGTTAGGTTCAATCGCAATGGGATAATTAAAGTTAGACTATTGCTTCCTTATTGATTTGTTCATGTTCTTTACAGCTCGCACCATTTATCTCCCTTTCCTGCCTCCTGTTCTCTCCTACAGGGGGAGGAAACGTACGCATTGAGAGTGTCAAGCTGGACTTTAAGGACAAGGCTGAGGCAAAAGTGGGCTCACTGGCCAATGCCAGCCACACCCCTGGGGGAGGACAAATCATGGTGAGGGTTTACAGTAAAAAGAAAACACAGGGACCTGTTCATTAGGCACCAAATGTAAAAAAAGACTGAAGCAAGGAGTGACTTCTCTGGCTTGCCCAATAAGAGTCATTCATTTTCATTTTTATTAAAAAGGTAAATAAAATAATGCACAATGAGGGCTGTAATTGACATGACCCAAATTAGCATAAAGCTGATGGCTTACAGGTGGAAGCTTAGATTTGACAGTGAGAGGGTTACAGTATGTATGTTTGATTCCCACACATTAACACTTTTCCTCTCTCTCCTTCCTTCTCAGATCGAAAGCCACAAGCTGACATTCCGTGACACGGCCAAGGCGCGTGTGGACCACGGGGCGGACGTGATTACCCTCTCCCCAGGTGGCACGGGGGGCACATCTCCCCATCGTCTTAGCAACGTGTCATCCACAGGCAGCATCAATCTCCTGGACTCCCCACAGCTATCCACGCTGGCCCAGGATGTCACCATCGCCCTGGCCAAGCAGGGCTTATGAGCGCGCCGCTTCCTCCATCCAACCTCCCCATGGTTCGTCAGCATCGATCCTCCAGACTCCCTGGATCACTTTGACCGTCTGGTCTCAACCTTCTCCCGTCAACCCTAAACTGCAACTCCAATTCATCACCCTCCTCGTAGACAAGCAACCGGAAGTCTTCGATCAGAGTTATCTAGAGGCCGTCGCCCGTCATTCCCCCAGAACCTCATCACCATATCAATCCTAGGACAACATTTCATCTAGCTTCACCAGGGGGATGTTAATGACTGAATCTAGGATATTTCTTTTTTCTGATCGCACCTGACGGATGTGCTCGACTCTGCTGTTTTGTGTTTACTTTTCGTGTTCGTTGTTGCTCCTTTTCATTCCGCATCAAACTTACTTTGTGGATGGCCTGTGTGCTAGCTAGCTAAGGCACTGAAACAGGTGCAGTGATAATGCTGACAGGGCATTATCCGTTACGACAGACTTTCCAATTAATCTTGATATGTGGCAGCGATATCAAGACCATGCCATTTCTTTGTGTTAATGGACCCAGGCTAGTTCCATTCCATACATAAGACACTGTGCTCAAGGTATTGAATGTGTCAATGGACACTGCCGTTCTATTCCTAAACAACAATGAAAACATTTCCATACATAATACCTGTAACAGTATTTTGATGTTTTCAGTTGGTTTTGTTTTAGACATACAACTATGAATTCATTATGTTATCTGCTGAAATATTAGACAAAATGGTTTTTTTTGTTCTTTTGTTTTTATACCATAAATAGTGAAAATGTCACATTTTCATTTTCCATGTGGCTGCACAGGCTTGGCTATCCATTGCAGTCTTGTTAAGTCAAAGTGCTATAAATTGCTAGCTTTCCAATAGACCTGTTCTACAAAATATCTGGCTGCTTTTTTGCCTTAGTGATGTGAATGTTCCTTTGACATAGCTTTGTGGTTTTGAAGAAGCATCGCTATTAGGCTGATTTGGAAAAAGACAGTGAATTAGTACAGAGATATCCTACTCAATGGGAGGATGAAACATCTACTGAAAACTGTAGGGGCTAATACTGTATCTATTGATTGAAGATTGTCTATAGGCTATGTGCTTTTCACCAGCATTAGACAGTGGCAAGGAGTCAGTCCATGAATATAGGTTTGCATTTAGGTTTGTTGTCTTTAAAAGCCTATGACCAGTTTTCAGATTGAATCCAGGAACATATTGCTTGTAATTTCCCTTTTTATCCTGCTTTTAGAGTAGCAAGTATATGAACCTTGAATGAGTGTTCACTTCTGCAAGTATTCAGAAAGTGTCTGTAGCTTTATATTAAACATTCCATGATGAGAGCAGCTATTGTGTACACTGACAAAGTTCTGGTCGGATGGTTCGGACAAGACTCGCTACAGAAAGAGGGCCAATAAAGCAAATATGGTTTTAAAAACTCTGTTGCTAAAGGGATGTTTTGAAAGGAAAAAATAAAAGTAATGTTTTAGCCATTTCTCTCTCTGTCACCATTTGTGAAACCCACCCTTCCACCCCAAATGTCAATACTGTATGTTCTTGACCCTTAGTGTTTTGATTCTTAGTGTTTTGATTCTTAGTGTTTTGATTCTTAGTGTTTTGATCCTCAGTGTTTTCTGTAAATCCTTTTCCTTTCCCTCCCAGAATCATTTGCCTGTTTGTGTATTTAAATAAGATCATGTAGATGTGCAGTTTTCAATGTTTTAGACAATGCCAATGATACAATGCACCTACAGAATAATAACAAAGGGAAAATATAGTAAATGAAATAAAAAAAAATATATTAGCTTGAAAAAAGCTCTGTATGGTCCCTAAATTGAATGACCCCCGTTATGAATTTGTCTGCATTATGTAATCTGGACTGTGGGCAAGAGAGAATGTATGAGAGAATAAGAAAGCAAGAGAGAGATGGGTGATTCACTCGATGTAATTTTAGATTAGGTCATTTGGAAAGGTTCATTGCATTTAAGGTGACGTCTGAACTAAACATCCTAATTTTTTATTAGACACAAACTACTAGGCCTACACTGCATTTTGTAGGCATCTGCACACCACAGCAAAACCGACCAATATTTTTAATTGAGTGAATAATATTAGAGGATATTTTATCCTTACTTTATTATCATAGTCACTTATAGTAACATGCAAATGTAATGAAAGCTAGGGATTTGGAAAACAACCTGTTGATGTTATTCAAACTGAAATTAAGTAATAAGGGGATGAGGAGAAATGTGAGCCACATATGTGCCAAATAGCTTGTCTAAAACGATTATTCGGCATTTCCAATCCCCCATAACGGCCATACGACGTTGTCAAGGAAAACCGCTGTTCCTGTACTAACACTGCGTCTTTAAAGCACCTCGCCCGACCGCTACAGTGTGAGAATTATCACTCTGCCGTTCCCCGCCGCCGCTGTTCTGAGGCTGGTGTTGGAACCAGAAGCTCTCCCGATTTACCACTACCACTACCGTCACTTGCAGCCATTTTACACAAGACGAACAGAATCATCATGTCGTGAGGCGTCTTTTCACCTTCAAGGACCGGACCCAGGCACCAACACCTTCGCGTCTGGACTGCGACAGGTCGGCCAAAATGGTTAAGCGAAAGAGCCTGGATGATACGGACAGTGAGTGCGGCAAGGGAATACCGTTCCCCATCCAAACGTTCTTATGGAGGCAGACCAGGTTAGTCTGGAGAGAGCCATTGATAACAGGTGTTTGACGCGGCTGAGAATATAGGTTGTGAAATGATATACTCTGTCAGAGAAGGTAACTCACTCCATAACCTAACACATTAAAATATTACGTTACCTCTGAATGGCTGTGTCAAACAATGGTTTAATTATCATACATAAACCCATTGCCAGGGCTGTCATATTAGGCTACACGTCGTTACTTAATTTCGGAACGTTTTTGAAGCCTATTTATTTATCTGTACGATAAAAAGGAAAGGAATAACAGCAGCTATTTATTAACCTGGGTTCTAGCGCAATGTCACACCTGTGAAACATGACTAGAAAAGGTGAAAACACTTGCCTTTAATCCATCCGGTCTCTGACTGAATCCAGCTGACATATGTTCACTGTTTTTTGATGAGACATTGAGGGTAAAAACAATTACGTTGATGTTGATGATGACCTCATGGCCACATGCAAAAGGTGTGTCAATAAAGCGCATCTCCAATGTACCATAATATGGCCCATTGTTTATTAATTTTCATACTTCAATGTTAATAATCACACCCCTACGTTTCCGTGATTGCAGTGCGTTTCTGCGACCGAAGTTGGGAAAGCAATATGAGGCATCTTGTGTGGTAAGTCATTTTCATAATGGAATAATCCTTAAAATTAATAATCGCTCCCATCTCCCACGGAATAATCTGATTCCACTTCTCTGCTTCACCTGAATTAAGGGAGAATTTTCCAATTGCATTTAGCGGATTGTCATTTGACCTGTTCTGTACATTGCCTGTTTGTTTGAACTACATGTATTATGCATTTAAGTTAAAACTAATTTTAGTTCTGATATTATTGCACAAGATGTTGTAAAAATAGGTCTTTCGGATTTGTTTTCTCAGTGGGTATATACACTGTAGGTTAAAACAACATCTTTCAGTGAATGGAAAAAATAAAATGTTACCAAATTGCTACAGCTTGTCACTTTTTGAAAGTATATTTATGTGCTTGGGGCCACATTGTATACTATGACCTAGGATCAAGATTACATAGGCAGGTGCTCTTACTCCAAATTTAAATATAGCCCACTGTGTCCTGTGCTAGTCATTTGAGCGTGTGTTGGTGGAGAACAAGCTCCATGGGCTTTCCCCCGCACTGTCCGAGGCCATTCAGAGCATCTCTCGATGGGAACTGGTCCAGGCCGCCCTGCCCCATGTGCTCCACTGCACTGCTATCCTGCTTTCCAACCGAAACAAGCTAGGTAAACACACATTTTGCATATTTTATTTTATTTCAAAAATCAAATGTAGCCTACAGTAAAAAAATACTTACAATTTTTGACAGTGTTTGTATGCGTGGACATCAAGGAGTACAAATAACACAAATACACAAACACATACAGTCGTGGTCAAAAGTTTTGAGAATGGCACAAATTTTCACAAAGTCTGTTGCCTCAGTGTTGATGATGGCAATTTGCATATACTCCAGAATGTCATGAAGAGTGATCAGATGAATTGCAATTTCTCCAAACCATCCAAGAACAGTTTGGTGACAGCCAATGTCCTTTCAAGCATGATGGAGCATCTTGCCATAAGGCAAAAGTGATAACTAAGTGGCTTGGCGAACAAAACATTGAAATGTTTAGACCATGGCCAGGAAACTCCCCAGACCTTAATCCTAGAACTTGTGGTTGATCCTCAAGAGGCGGGTGGACAAACTAAAATCCACAAATTCTAACAAACTCAAGCATTGATCATGCAAAAATGGGCTGGCATCATTCAGGATGTGGCCCAGGAGTTAATTGACAGCATGCCAGGGCGGATTGCAGAGGTCTTGAAAAAGAAACAGCAAATATTGACTCTTTGCATAAACATAATGTAGTTGTCAATAAAAGCCTTTGAGACATATGGAATGCTTTAAATTATACTTCAGTACCCCTTAGTAACTACTGACAAAATGTTCTAAGAACACTGAAAACAGCAAACTTTGTGAAGACCAATATTTGTGACATTCTCAGAACTTTTGACCACAACTGTACACACTACGCTTACAGGTGCAATCAAAATTATTCAACCCCCATTGCAAATCATGTTTATTATCAAAAAGTTCAGACTTTCAGCTGTTTGCAATAAACAAATCAAACAAAGGCAATTGAACTAGCTCAACACAATGAATGCTTCAAGGGGTTTCCGCAAATCCAACTAAAAATGCAACTTAGAATGACTTCTCCAGTCTCATAATTATTGAGTGACTGCAAAAGACCTGCAACAAGACTTGGTGGCAACAGGCACTGAGGATTCAGTGAGCACAGGAAGGCGCGTAGTAAATGCAGAAGGTTTCCTTTGCCAGAAATCGAAGACATACACCACTACTGACCAATAAGCACAAGAAAAGTTGCTCAAATGCATAGAAATAACTAGAAGAGGTTTTGGGGTTCTGTTCTGTGGAGCGATAAAACAAAACTGAACTTTTTGCCATGATGGATCAGCGGTATGTCTGGAGGAAGAAAAATGAAGCATATACTGAAAAGAACATTCTGCCCACAGTAAAGCATGGTGGTGGCTCAGTGATGCTCTGGGGCTGTATTCTATCCTCTGGCACAGGAAATCTGCAGCGTGTTAAAGGCCAGATAGATTAATTGTAGTATCAGGAAATCCTAGGAGAAAACGTCATGCCATCTGTGACGAAGTTGCAGCATGGGGGTAATTGGACTTTCTAGAAAAACAATGACCCAAGTATACCTCCATTTCACCAACGCTTGGCTGCAGAAGAAGTCTTGGAAAATACTAATGTGACCAATACTGTCAACGGGATTTGAATCCCATAGAAAACCTGGTGGGATTGGAAGAAAGTGGTTGCAGCACGCAATCCCAATAATATTACTAAACTGGAGGCCATTGCTTATTAGGAATGGGTTAAGATTCCTAAGGAACACTGCCAGAGGCTGTTGCTTGGCTATGCATCTCGTTTGCAGAAGGTCATAACAGAAAAAGGGAGCGCTACTAAGGAAGTAAGATGCTTGCCATGAAGGGATTGAATAATTTTGTGACTGGAGAAGTCATTATTAGTTAGCCTGGCTCCGCCCTCCTACGTACTTAATTTTCCTTCAGTACTACGTCTGGGATTGCAGCATGTTCTTGGGTTTTCTCCGAACAATTTTTTACATGTCCAATCAGCGAACCGAGGGAGTGGCTGAGAACGATGACGTTAATGTCCTGCGCTAGTTTGAGTTGTAGTACGTCACGACCAAATGTAGCGATTGGTTATGGCAGATCCAGAGTGGTTCTGGGCAGATCCAATAGTTTTAAATTTCAACAAAGTACCCCCCTTTAAGGAAGTTAACGCTTGTCAATGGAGAGTGGCCAGACTCTTTGTACAAATGAAATGTACGTACGAGAGTCTGGTAGGACCAGGCTAATTATTAGTTGCATTTATAGTTGAATTTGGGGAAACCAAAAAAAAACTATTTGCAATTAGGGTTGAATTATTATGATTACAACTGTATATTACCAGGTTAACTGAGGACACACTGTCATTTACAAAAATAACCTTGGAGCAACTGTAGTTACAGATGAAGTCAGAAGTTTACATACACTTAATTTGAAGTCATTAAAATTAATTGTCAATGACTCCACAGAGGTCATGTTAACAAACTATTGTTTGGCAAGTTGTTGTGCATTTGTTTACAGACCGACTTGCTACATTCCAGAAAATAAGGTCATGCTTTAGAAGCTTCCGATAGGCCAATTGACATAATTTGAGTTAATTTGAGATGAACATGTGGATGTATTTCAAGACCTACCTTCAATCTCATTGCCTCTTTGCTTGACATCATGGGAAAATTTAAATAAATCAGCCAAAATCTCAGACAATCATTGTAGACCTCCACAAATCTGGCTCTTTCTTGGGAGCAATTTCCAAAATGCCAGAAGGTACAACCTTAATCTGTACAAACAAAAGAATATTCACCACAAAACCATGCAGTCATCATACCGCTCAGGGAGGAGACATGTTCTGTCTTCTAGAGATGATTGTAGTGTGGTGAGAAAAGTGCAAATCAATCCCAGAACAGCAGCAAAGGACCTTGTGAAGATGCTGGAGGGAACGGGTACAAAGGTATTTATATCCACAGTAAAACAATTCCTACAGTATATTGACATAAACTGAAAGGCAGCTCAGCAAGGAAGAAGCCAATGCTCTAGAACAGCCATATAAATGCCAGACTATAGTTTGCAACTGCACTTGGGAACAAAGATTGCATTTTTGGGGAAATTCCTCTGTAATGATGAATACATTTCTTTTACTGTTTGGCCGTAATGACCATTGTTATGTTTAGAGGAAAAAGGGGGATGGTTGCAAGCCGAAGAACACCATCCCAATCTTAAATAACGGGGGTTGCAGCATCGTGTTGTGGGGGTGCTTTGCTGCAAGAGGGACTGGTGCATTTCACAAAATAGATGTCATCATGAGGAATGAAAATGATGGGGATATATTGATACAACATCTGAAGACATCAGTCAGGAAGTTAAAGCTTGGTCGCAAATGGGTCTTCCAAATTGACAATGGCACCATACTTCCAAAGTTGTGGCAAAATGGCTTAAGGACAACAAATATAAGGTATTAGTGTAGCCATCCCAAAGCCCTGACCTCAAGCCTTTAGAAAGTTTGTGGGAAGAACTGAAAATGCATGTGCGAGCAGGGAGGCCTACAAACCGGACTCAGTTACACCATTTCTGTCAGGAGGAATGGGCCAAAATTCATTCTAGATCTTGTCGAAAGCTTGTGGAAGGCAAACCGAAATGTTTGACCCAAGTTAAACATTTTAAAAGCAATGCTACCAAATACTAATTGAGTGTATGTCAACGTCTGACCAACTTGGAATGTGATTAAAGAAATAAAATCGGACATAAATCATTCTCTCCGCTATTATTCTGGCAATTTACATTCTTAAAATAAAGTGGTGTCACCTATGACAGAAAATTTGTTATACGTTTGAATGTCAGTGTGAACAACTGAGTTTCAATGTCTTTAGCTAAGGTGTATGTAAACATCTGACTTCAACTATAGCTGCTTTTCTCAGTGACATTTTTCACCTTGTCGGCTCTGGGTTTCAAACTACCAATCTTTTCGCACCACTTATCTGTCAACCCCTGATCCCCCCTTCCTATAACCCCGCCCTTCCCCAGGTCACCAGGACAAGCTGGGCGTAGCAGAGACCAAGCTGCTCCACACGCTCCACTGGATGCTACTGGAGGCAGCCCAGGAGTGCAACCATGAGCCCAGCCTGGGACATGGCTGGTCGGGAGGCAGCAGCAGCTCAGCCTTCCTCCAACCCCTGGGGGTGGGGAACCAGGGCTCGCCACCGGGCAGAGGTGGCCAAAGTGGCCCAGGATCAGGCACCGGTTCTGGGTCGGGTGTGCCACACCGCAGCGGATCCCTGGAGGAAGATGAGCATGCCCGCACCAAGCTTTTCCACAAGAGCATGGCCACCGTGGAGCTGTTTGTCTTCCTGTTTGCTCCCCTCATCCACCGCATTAAGGTATGACTCATCCTTCCTGTTTTTCCACTCATCCACCGTGTTATGACTCATCCTTCCTGTTTTTTTCCACCGCCTTCTGACCTGTGTGCGGGTAACATTTGTGTAACTCTCTCAGAATGTAAATCTTTCCCATTTTCATCATCTAGGAGTCTGACTTGACCTTCCGATTGGCCAGTGGCCTCATCCTGTGGCAGCCAATGTGGGAACACCGTCAGCCTGATGTCCCCGCCTTCTGTGCTCTCATTAAGCCTGTGAGGAACATTGTAACAGGTGCGATATCCTGAGGAAAAAGCCATGTACTGCTGGATTTATGTAATCATCTGATGTGCTCTGTTCTTTTTAATTAGCCATTCATGACCATTGCTTAAAAGAAAACCTACAAATGCAACAGTAAAATAATTCTATTCAACTAGTGTTTCGTTAATTTTAATTTGATATTATTTGGTCCACGTATTGCATGACATGTTAAAGTGGATTTTGTATTAAAAAAGATTGAAATTTTCACTGAAATGTCAGACCAGTATTAACTTACATTTTTTTATACACAAGAATTTAGCATTCTTGGTCCTGCTAATTTATTTTCCTGGCTCAAATTAAGATCTTTCATCTGTATTCTGTTGCAGTGGCTTTGAACTATGAGCTTTGGATCCCAGAGTACATCTAGTTTTCTATTTTATGTGGTAGTTAATAGCATTTACTGTTCCTGATCAAAGATATTCAATGAAACACAACAATGCTAAGTTTTGCTAAATTTGGAAGGTAGAGCAAGTTTTCAAATAGTTTTTGTTTCTATTTTGACTATGACCTACGATCTGTTTTGCCAACAGCCAAGAGGAACTCCCCAGTGAACAACCAGTGCAGCCCCTGTGGGTCCAGCAACCAAGGCCCCATTGTGAGTGTTCCTCTCAGGCAGCATCAAAACAGATGCACCCCTTCCCTGGTTCCCCTTTATTCCTCCCTCAGGGATCTGCTAATATCCATTATCACTTTGACTTTTGGCTGTGTGTGTCTGCATGTTTGTGAAACTCCAGAGAATAACAGAGCATCTGATTAGCGCATGCTACGAGCCCCTTGAGTGACAAGCCATCATTTGCTTTTCTCCGCAGGGTTTCCAGGTGGTCTGTGAAACAGCCCAATCGGATTCCTCCTCCCCCGGGGCTGGGGAGCGGAGCTGTCGCCGCGGCAACTCAGTGGAGAGAGGTGGACCGTCAAGGCGGCAGGCTCCTCCCCTTGAAAAAGGGGTCTCCAAGAAGAAGTAAGCAATTATGACTGGGTAGTACACACAGTATCAGCTTTATTTCCTAGGCAGTTTGCACATTAGTACACACTGTACTTGGTGTAATGCTGCTGCTACCGTACATGTAGACAACATCTATATGGAGCTAAAACAGTCTCAATAAAGATAAAGGTATGTTGCAGCAACACATTTTTATCAGTCTTTACATGAGTGAATCAACTTAAATGTTCAAATGTCTAGTCAAATGTAATGTCTTTCATTGCTGAAATTTGAGCAGAAAATGCTAGGCAGAGAAATCAGTTATCCTTTTATCAGTATTGTTAATCTTCGTTAAACACTCGCGGCTCCCGGCGCTGTGTGAAAGCGTTCA
>JACXGM010006651.1:18553-32449 GCA_016801145.1 Umbra pygmaea | reverse complement strand
TGACTTCTCGTGCAAAAAACAAAGTTGCATGCGCGCACCTGCGTCAGACTGATTCTGGCTGGACAAGATATACCGTGAGTTTTCAAAATCACGGTAATCAAAGACGGTTTTAATGAAAATTAAATTTTAAACGGTAATACTAACCGTACAGACATTTTATTGTGGTTTACCGTGAAACCGGTAATCGTCCCATCCCTAGAGTCATACCTGTAGTCGGAAGGTCGCTGCTTCGATTCCTGACTGTGTCAAATTCATTGTGTCCTTGGGCAAGGCACTTAACCTTAAATTGCTCCAAGGAAATGTCACTGTACTGCTAATGTCCCTGTGCACACTGACATCTTACATTCGTTAGTAAACTATTTGTTTATGTATATGTCAATTAACATTTTGGAACTACTTTCCCACATTAACTCCACATGAAAATTCCATAACACAAGAAAAATATTTTTAAAAGTCCTGTGGATTCCGATGCCTGTAGACAGTATGATTCTATAACATTTAACCACAGGTCACCTTTAAATGTACTGTGGACCTTAAGTTCTGCTTCAAAGCCTATTAAAGTCCATCATTTATTCATATGCAGAAATGACAGTCAGAAATGGAGTACGAGTGTTCATATCCATTATTCATAAAATATATAGGTTCCCTCACTGGTCGAATTGCCGACTCGATGTGCTGAATGATCACATAACACAAATGTTACCATTAATCTTGCATTATGGTCCATACATACATACATGCATGCAAAAGACACTATCTACTGGATCTGTTTAGTCTTTTCTCATCTGCATGAACTTGTCCATGTTAAATCAGCACCCACAGTGTGCCGTCTCTATTCAGGATTTCAAATTCAAATTCTAGAATGAATTTATCAGATGCAGGAAAATGGAAAGTGCTGTGTAAATCCATTGGGAATGGGGAGGGCAGATAAAGATTGGTTATGGGTAGGAAAACAGGGTAAGGATATGAGGAAGGTGAGATAGGGTAAGGGCAAACCAGAACCATAGCTTTAGCATTGTATCCTATCATCGAGATTTGCCGGGTGAATTTGTAAAGATTTGAATTATGCTCCTATCAAAAAACAATTTACTGTGTGTGTATAAACTGTATGTACCATAAACACGGATGCAATTGACTGATAGTAAGACAGGGGGGTGACTAGTTTTCTCCCAGACAGAGTTGTTTCACTAAGAACTGCAGTTTAGATTACTGTAGTTCACGTCAGGAAAGCCCCTCTGCATTTTTATCCAATTTGATTGACCCATGGCCTGCAAATAAAATAATTTCCTAGACTTACAAGATCAATTTGTTTTTATTTCCAGTATTTTTTGTGAATTCCTTTAGTGGTCTGTAATCATGTAACATTTACTCCCAAGCCCACCCACATATGTGAAACACATTGATTATTTATTCAAATTTTCACATCTACATTTGGTGTAAAAATTTCTTGATTATGGCCTTGTTTTGTTGAAGGGGGACGTGTCCTTATACGCATCCCCACCCCAGGCTGTTCTTCTTCTTATCACGCTGCTCGCTCAAGCAGTAAGTAAGCCCAAACCAAAGAACTTGATGGACAGCATGCCAAAGAGCTAGGCCACACTGAGCCCTGATAACTCTCACACCCATCAAACCCACCCCAGGCAGTGCTGAACCAATTCAAATTGCCCTCCGCTGGTTAGTTTTCTATGGCAGAGGATTTGAAACGTGGCCACCTGGACACAGTTGCACTGGGAGTGAGTGTCTTGTATTGCTGCGCCAATCCAGAGAGATCTCAAGTACAAAACATTAGACAAAGCAGGAAAAATGGCTTATTCTAAACAATTTCTTATACAAATTCGATTAGAAATATAATAATTGCCTTATAACTGTCTATTCCGTTAGGCTGATAACTTTTATCCAATCATGCATTGACATTTTATGTAAAGCTATGATTACAGTTAACCCCCATCTATGACCAACTGATTGTTTATGAATACAGAATTAGCAAAGACTATTGTGTATTGGGGAGAAAAAATAATGAAAACTATACATAGCTAAGCCTTTCCATTCTGAGACCCCGTTTAGCTTTTTGTCACAAATCCTGTCAGTGAGCAGCCTTGCCTGGTGTTGCCCCTTATGCGCATCTTTTGTTTGGCTCTACTTAATCCCTCCGAATATCCCTCAGAATAATGATGAAAAATGGGTCACAGGCATTCTAAAGGTAAACAATAGGGAGCAGGATGAATGCTACTGAGGACTATTGAAATGAGGCCACTTCAGGGCCTAGAAGCTTACAGTAGACGCAGCCCGCCATACGCTGTGCGCTGACTCGGGCCGTTCCGCGCAAGCAGTTTCTATGCAAATTGGACTTGTAATCACCAGGTTCATATTCTCGAAGACGCTGCAGCGCTCATGCAGACATCTGTTTCACACTGTACTGTACAATAATATCAACAGGGCCAAATCCCTCTGTCTGATGGACACGCAAATCCAATAATGTTGGTGACAGTGCTGCGTGTAATGCATACTTGATTGGCAACAGAGCCAGATGTAACGATGTCGAAAAAGCGAGCCAGATGTAACGACATTGGCTGGTAGAGGACGACACCATCTTGCGTCCACAACAACACAACTCACCGTGCCAAGCTCTAATTATATTGATATTGCTGCCACTACTAAGGCTCTATTTATGCAGCCAGCTAATTCAAGCCAGTCAGAATTTCAAGTTGGTTGTTTCAACCTCAGCACATTGCTCCCACTCATCACCCACCCTGTTGGCTCAGACTTTCCGTCTCAGAGTATTATCCCTTCTCAGTCACACCGAACGTTTTTGTTACTAATGGCTCCATCTATGCCCCTCACCCCCATCCTGTTGTTTGGTCTGACCCTGGGAAATGGAGGGAGGGCAGACATTGGAGCGACCTAACCTTGAGATGCATGGAGAATGAAGGTCTTTGTACAGGCTGTATTCACTTGCAAATAAGATCTGTGTACAATCAAACATTACTACTTTGTGTCTTTCATTTTGTGCCCCTGTCCCCACCTTTTCATGAGCAACCATCTGGGAGATGTCGAGTTTGTTCCTTTATTCTCATCTCAGAGAGATCTGCGCCCTTTATTCTCACAACACTGCCGGTCACTCTTTTTTATTATAATTTTGTACTTCACCTTTGTTTACAGGTAAGCCGATTGAAAACTGATTCTTATTTGCAATGGTGACCTGGCCAAGATAAAGCATGACAGTGCAAAGGCAACATGAAGTTTCACATAAAATTCACAACAATACTCAATATACTTAAAAATAATCTGTAGAATGTGTGTAAAATGAGTTCAGATTAAAGGTTAGGTCAATAAATACACCATGTTGGCAGAAAAGTAACGCTGGTGCATTCATGTGCAAATAACAATGTGCAAATTAGGGTCCAATATGTAATACTGCCTGGTGTCTAAAATGGGTACTGCAGTCCGAATTCAAAATACCTGAGTTGCCTCACTCCGCCCCCTCCACCCCAGAATCGAAACTAATGCGACAAACAAGATCAGCGCACCCATGACAAGTGAACCGTGTTTTACTACCTCTCTGGTCATGCAACCGTTTAGAAACATGCAGAGGTTTTTTAGGCTGGGTAGAATCTCTCCTTGTTGATCTCGTTCATTTGATTGCTGCTTCCATGGCTGTAGCATGCTGGGTTTACAGGTATGCCTGTCAACCCGGGCGTGCTGTCAAAACGGGCAGTTGATAACAACACACAGGCCAAAACATAAACATAAATTCCGTCACGGAACGTAAATTTTAAAATGAAAAACTACTGACATTAGCATTGTTGTCAGAAAAGATAGTATTTCAGCTTAACATGTTTCCTTAATATCTGATGTTTGGACAATTGTTCCTTAAAGTTGTTAAAGGTGATGAGATTAGCAATAAACCAATAAGCCAATGAATGCCCCAATATTTTAATATCTGACCCTCCCCGTTATCTTTTTATTTGAATGGTGTCATTTTTTTGTCTAGTTTAGGTAGGTATTATGTAGCAATGTAATTAGTCCAAGAATGAATAAGTGTGGTGTCACTATATTTCACACATCTATAGTAAAGACTATCTTTGCACACTATATAACTCTGGTCTGGTGTCATTTAGGATGCCTCAGCTAGCTACAACCTCCAATTTCAAAACCGGAAGGTGCCCACAGGATTGTTCCCATATAAATATTTTAACTTCGATATTGATACTTGCATTGGTACATCAGTATCTTTACCAAATCGATGCCACAGCAAATCACTGATGTCACAATATATCATATTAACAAAAGTTTTGCGGTATTAACAATGGCTCAGCGGTTAGGGAGTCAAAATTTTGTTATTGTGTCCTTGGGCAAGGGACTTTACCCTAAGTTGATCCAGGTAGATTGTCCTTGAACTTATTGCAAGTTGCTCTAGATAAGAGTATCTGCTAAATGACTCAAAGTTATGTTTATTTATTTATTTATTTTTTTCAGTATTTATGGAATGGACCACCGGATTAAAATAGGGGAGGGTCATGTCTTTTTATTCTTTTTTGAGGGTAGGGTAACCCAACGCTTTTTTAGTCTGGTGGGGTCACCCAACTTTTGTATTCATGAGAACAGCAATATTTCAAAGTGGCTTTGTTTGGTGCATATTTTTACATGTAACTCTCAGTCTCGGCTCCCCATCGCTAGCAGTCTGAGAAATTGAGTTTTGGATAATGTTCAGCTTCGGCAGCTGAAATATACAATGACTGGGGAAGCCTAATGTCGAGTCCATAGCAACCATTTAATGTATTGAAATTTCATATTACCAGGCAAGTTTGATGCATTATATAGGTGAACTTCATTTATTTGTTAATATCAACAAAATATAGACTTTGCCTTGATTTAACTGGAAACCTCTTGTTTGTAAGACCAGTGACTTCTCCATTAGGATATACAACCTCTATAGAAGCTGTAGAAAATACCAGAATTAGTTTGTGTACCACAGAGTACACACACGTTCATTTATTTACTTAAAACGCAGGTAATATCTTTAAAACTGATTTTTGGTAAGCTTCTCTTCAAGGCATGATGTCTCTTTCAAATGTGCGTTAGCCATGCCCAGAGCCCAAATAAGTCGTAATTCGTCTCTGCCTCCAGGTCAGCTGACTGCATGAAAGCCTCGGACAATGAACACTGTGGAACTACTTAGCTAGCTAGTGTAGCCCTGGTGGTTTGAAAAGGGAGGAAAATATTGCCTCCCCTTAATTTTGTAATTAAGCTAACGTCTCAAATACAATAATTACTTTGTCACTTACTGGGATGGGTGAACAGGATTGTTAGCAGATGGCACTCTACGCAGGAAGTATCAGTAGCTGACGCCAGGAAAGTAGAAAAAGTTGTCAGTATGTGATGACTGAGTTTAAACATGGACGCGATAGAGAACGCTTCTGACCCTGGTAATAGATGATAGTAGCATATTTGAGTATAGCATTAGTTTGTAAGTAAAATAGCCAACAGTAACATATTTGAGTAGAGCATTAAATCAAAACTGGAGCTGGCAGAGAATAAATTTGACCGAATTACAAAAATGCATTGAGGTGTTTATAGTGACTATCATGTTGAAACATGACCGGCACAATGATTTTGGGGTGTTTAGGGGTCTGAAGTGTTCTTTTAATGCAGGCAAAACCAAGTATTTGTTATTCTCAAATGCACATCTGAATACGTGATGAATTACAAGTATGGATGCCTCTGCTTTTGTGTTAAAACCTCTTGATGCTGTGTGTCATACTGCTATTCTTTTTATTATGGGACACAGGTTCAGTAGCCATCATTGCATCCTTTGTGAAAAAGTAGGATGGCTGTCCTTTTAATCTCAGAGCATTTTGCACTTTTTGTTTATGAAGCTCTTTTGCACAAACTACCATCTTCTATTTATTCACTTTTAACTCTTAGATTGACGGGCTATACCAGACCTGTTGAATATTCAACAGATAGGATGGTGTAATGTAATATTATATACAGTTGCAATGAAAATTATTTAACCCCCAATGCAAATCGGGTTTATTGTAAAAATATTACATTTTTACAATAAACAAAAGCAATTGAAATAGGTCAACACAATGAATGCATCAAGTGGTTTTGTCAAATTCAACTGTAAATGCAACTGATAATGAATGCTCCCGTCTCAAAATTATTAGATCCCTTCATGGCAAACATCTTTAGTACTTAAAAGTGACCATTTTGTTGTTATGACTATCTGCAAATGAGATGCACAGCCCGATACCAGCCTCTGGCAGCATTACTGAATAATCTTAGCCCAGTCCTCATGAGCGATGTCCTCCAGTTAAGTAACAATCTTGGGTTTGCAGTATTCAACTGCCTTTTTCAAATCCCACCAACAATTTTCTGTGGGGTTCAGGTCAGGTGACTGTGATGGCCACTGTAGAATCATCCAGGACTTCTTCTGTAACCAAGCCTAGATGGAATTTGAGGTGTGCTTGGGATCATTGACCTGTTGGAAGGTCCAATGATGCCCATTCATTAGATTCCTCACAGACAGCATGACGTTTTCTTCTAGGATTTCCTGATACTTCAATTAATCTATTTTGCCTTCCACACGCTGCACATTTCCTGTGCCAGAGGATGCAAAGCAGCCCCAGAGCATCCATGAGCCACACCATGCTTGACTGTGGGCAGAGTGATCTAAAGAATCCCAAAATATCTGTGGCTTTTTATATGATTTTAAACTAATTACAGATGACTTGTCTTGTGCTTTTGGGTGAGTAATGGTGTACATCTTAGAGTTCTGGGATGGAAACCTTCTGTGTTTAGTACACACCTTACTCGGCTCACTGAAACCTCAGTGCCTGTTGCAACCCAGTCTTGTTGCAAGTTTTTTCCAGTCAATAGGTTTTTTCACAACCTGCCATCTCAGAAATCTGGTTGCAGCCATTGTTTTACTATTGCTGCCCCTTCCAGGTTGTGTAACCATCATTCCCTTTGGGAATTGGGAATTATGCTTCCAATGGTGTCTCTGGGAACATTTAGTGCCTTTGATATATTTTTGTATCATGTTCCTTTGTTTGTGAACGGTGATATTTTCTTCTCTTAACATTTTAGACCATTCTTCTGACCTAGCCATGTTTCTCACATGCAGTCCAACGTGACACTAAACAAACCCCTTGCCAGTTCATGCATTTGTTCCATCTCAAGCAAACCTGGTGCAACTAATTAATTTCTTGATTAGTTGCATCAGGTGTACTTGAGACAATTTTTTTTATGTTTGCTGTTGTGAGGGATTCTAGTTAGATGGTTGAATGATTTTGATACTGGAGAATTCATTTTCAGGATTTTGGGAAACCACTTGATGCATTAATTGTGTTGAGCTATTTCAATTGCTTTAGTTTTGTATATTAATTGTAAACAGCTGAAAGTCTGATCACAAAAAAGTCGATTTGCAATGGGGGCTGAATAATTTGGATTGCAACTGTAGAAGTTTCAGTGTCTTGTCCTATGTGGCCAAACTGAACTGCCATAAGCAGTCATGATCTGCAACCACTCCTTATCTGATTCTTGTAAACCACTACTTGTGTCATTCAGGATGGGCTAGGAAGATTACAACAAGCGTATATGTCTAGAGGTTAAGAAATACAGATCTATGTGCTTATCTTATATATTGCACTAGCTACAACCCTTATCTGGAACATTGTATTAGCCTGTATACTGACTGTTTTCACAGTATAAAGGATGATGCGCTGAGCTCGTGCTTCAAAGCTATACTGATCTTATTAGTGTAATTCTCTGCTTAGACATAATACATTGTATTGCGTAAGAGAGATACCAGTCTCTGTTTTATCTTAATTAGATTTAATCTGGGTGAATTTTGCATTTCCAGCATAATTTGGGGGCTCGTCCGGGAACCTAAACATGATGATTTTCGTGTCCCTTACCAAGACAGGTCAACTGTGCACAGCAAGAGGCAAGGGGTCTCTGGAGCTCAAACCTCCTCTGAAGGGGATTAGTCCTGTAAGGGGTGAGAGAGAAGCACCTGCCTGGAGAGATCACAACTCTGATCAGTATAGGATCCTGAGGGAAATTTAATTTAAAGATGTAAGACCACAATATATACAGTATTATTGTATGGATTACATTAATTTATGGTAAAACCGGTATGGGTAGTTCTCACTAAAGGGCCGAAGGGTTTATTAATGATTGCTGGGCACAGTTTTTCCCAATTGTTAACACACAAAATCCAAAATTTAGCTCATTCTGTCAAAACTCAACACACAAGAATTCTTGAAACAACACTTGGAGATTAATGTCTAACTGCCATGTCAATAAAACATTCTGCAATCATAACTTAACACTCTGACTCTAAAAAACACTCTGACTCTTCAGATTGATAAGAAACACACACGTGTGGGGCGGCAGTGGCTCAGTGGGTTGTCTAGCAACCGGAAGGTTGGTGGTTTGATCTCCGGGTCCTCCAGACACCTAACCCCAGCTGCTCCCGACGAGCTGGCTTGCACCTTGCATGCCTGATACCGCCGTTGGTGTATGAATGTGTGAATGAATGGGTGAATGTGAGGCACTGTAAAGCACTTTGGTGGCCATTGTTGGTCAGAAAAAGTGCCATATAAATGTAGTTAATTTACCTTTTTTTACATGCACAATAAACAGTCAAAGTAGACACAACACAGTCAACTGTACTCAAGACACTTCTGTCAGTTGTAGTTTTTATTACCGCAACCAAGCCTCAGTGAGACATTGTATATATGTAGCACAAAAATTGCCATTACAAGTCAGAGATTACGCCGTCTAGTGAAGTCGGGCCACATCACCTTGACCACATCACAGGCGATGTTCTCCCTCACCAGGCAACGGGGAAAATATCACAGGCTTGGCGTATCCACCCGTGGATTAACCCCACCTCGATGTCTCTGCATTCCTCCTCCTTTGCCCGCAGAAGCGACATGTGTGCATGTGGTATGCGGTCATAACTCTTCTACTGCCATGCCGAAAATAATTCCTCTATTGGGTTGAGGAACGGGGAATAAGGGAGCAGGTTCAGCACTGTGAAATGGTTGTGGTTGGCGAACCAGTCCCGGACCAGAGCAACCCGGTGGTAACTGACATTATCCCAGATGACAACGAACATTAGCTGCCCTGTGCCGTCCTATGTGACCGCGGCATGTAGTGCATGCAGAAATGTCAGTGTGTGTGCAGTGTTGTAGGGACCCAGGGTGGCATGGTGATGGAGGACCCCCTGACCACTAATGGTGGCACACATGGTGATTTTGCCCCCGCACTGCCCGGGGACGTTCTCGATGGCCCTTTTGGACGATGTTTCGGCCCTGATGTCTGGTTTTAGCCAGAATCTCTTCCTCTTTCTCCTCTCCCTCTTCCCCCATCTCTTCCTCCTTCTCCTCTCCCTCCTCCCATTTTTTCCTCATCTTCTCCTTCCCCTTGGTCCTTCAGCCTCAATATTCACGATCTTCTCTCGACAGGTGCTTATATCTGAGTTCTATGTATAGTGCTACACATGTGATTGATTGGTGTTCAATTACCGGTTAAGTGTTTTAATGTGTGTGCGGGGGTGTTGCTAATGTCGTGTGTGTTTTGATTATTGACTGGACGTGCTGACTATAGAGTTTCATTATTGGCCAATGTATCTAACATGCACAATGCGTGTAGGGTTTTGAACCATGTGTTACAGAATTGTACAATGGACGGAAAAGCTAAACAAAAATGTAGAACGCAATTTTTTTATTGTGAATGTCTCAAGCTGTACCGTCTAGTGTCATATAGTTTCTCCCCTGAGCTAGCACATCTGGGTGATTGTGCCCAACAGCTTCTGAACAATGCTGACACACAGTCCTCATCCTTTCCACCACTCTATCTCCTGTACTACTTTAATCGATATATACAATCTATGACTGTAACTGACTGGGAAACCAAAGTTTTCCCAAACTTGCGATCTTAGAGGTCCGCCGGTCCTCTAACTCTTGTGGGTCGCCACCAATACTCGTCCTTAGTGCTGACTCACTCACCAGCACTTTGATCTGACAAAAAACTGCATACATAGGTGAAGCTCAGCTACTTAGCTTCACAGCTAAGGCGGGGCTACAGATTAGGTGTCCATAAACAACTTGCGTATCTAACGGTAGTTCTACATTACATAATTAATTTGCACGTGAGTTTAATTTATTTTATATTGTGTATTCTCAGTTTAAATTCATGCACCGAACCGTTTCGGTTCAATACGAATACATGTACCGTTCCACCCCTACTAGTTAGTGACTTTGACATTTCCCAGTGTACAAAGCACAGCATCAATAACATATCAAGAGGCAGGAGAATGACAAAATATGAAATAATTTAAAATACAAATACCCGCAAAAAAGTGCAAAGTGACCAGGCATGTTGAATACTTGGTTAACATCTCTTCCACCATAACACAATTAATCACCAAATTGACCCCATCAGCAGCATATACATCATAATCATCACCAACATCAACATCATCCTACTTCACACAAGCCCCATAATATCATGAAGTACACTACACCCTTTCCACGTAGGTAAGGACTCCTCCCCGGGCCTGAGTTTTGTTGAAGGGGTGGAATTCTCACTGTGAGCAGAAGCCCCCAGGAGTCCATATGGATGAACCTTCTTGAGCAGAAGAAGTTTACATTTGATCCCTGAGGACCAACAAGTTGAGGTCTGCTTCTCTAGGACCCAGGTGGCTGGGAAGGTCAATAGACTAACTGAGGTTCAAACTTCACTCTGGTCACAGCATAAGTATCTGATAATAATAATAACATTTTGATAATAATGCCTAACCTCTGGAAATGACACCCAAGTTGCCTCACAGTCCATGTCAAGCACAGCACCAATTCAAACAAGTGGTTATCAAAGGGATTACCCCTGTGTTTGAAGCATTGTTAGAGAAAGGGATAACTGTTCCATGTCCAAACAGTTTCAATAGTTCATCTGGCCAATGCATTCTTCAATATTCCTGTGCGCAAGGATTCCCAGTACTGGTTTGCATTTTAATTGTCTTGACAAATTTACACATGGACATGTTTACCCCAAGGTTACTGTAAATCCCCTGCAGTATATTCTGCTGCTTTTAAAATGCAATTTATAGGGACTGAAATTACACAGAGTACCCTCATTTAATATGTTGATGATTTAAATATGTGTTCACCAGAAAAAGGGAGTTGTGTGGAAGATACCATTACTCTGTTTAAATAAATTGCAGGACCACAAAGCAAGCTTGAAGAAGTTACAGATAACAAGATGTTATCTTTCTTGGCCACAGACTCTTTCCTGAGGGGAGCACAGATAGAACTACAGTAGACCCATGCATTTTCAAGAAACTGCAAATTTTGATTGCACGCAAGCAGTGTTGGGTATAACGCATTACATAAGTAAAGCGTTACACTATTCAGACTACTTTTTTTAACCTAACGCGTTACTTTTAAAATTCAAGTAATTAGTTACTAGTTACATTTATTACAAGAAAATTAGTTACATTTATGTTATATTTTCACCTTTTCTGTTTTAGAACACAATTTTATAATTTATTATCCGTTGTTGTTTTGTTTTTTAATCCGTATTTCATTAGTGCGCCTCCACGCCAATCAAAAAAAGCAGCGATCTTGCACTTAAAATTATACTGCGCAGAGTTATGCAGATTGGAGGTTAGCAAAATGGAAGAAGTCATAGCCTACATTTTAACAGCTGGAAATATTCACATTACTTTAAAACTATCAAAAAGCAGGGAGGATAAATAAATGTGTCCAGTGAGCTGTGCGCCTGTCGAGTGGGAATATAATGGAAAGCTTGTCATCGCCTGTCTCACTCAAATGTTTTGGACCGAAATTGCTTTTTTTTCTATGGCGTCTACAACGAGAGGAGGTATGTTATTTTGAAGTTATATTTTCCCCGGTTATTCCAATAAAAACGCGTTGAAAACCTGCATAATTTTACAGATAATGTCCAATGTGCTTTAACAGGCGATGAGAACGCACTTTATGGAAGTTTTCTACATACAGTAGGCTACATGAGGTGCACAAGGATTCAAGTGACATGCACTCGGAACGTGTGTATTTGTGCCAGTAAACACACATTCAGAATGCTTATAATTCTGATATGCAACAGATCTAAACTTTAGACCAGAGGTGGGCAAACTACGGCCCGCCGGGTCCTTTGATCTGGCCCGCGAGGCGTTTTTAACCTCCACAGTCTCCCACGATTGTATTGTGATTTTCTCGCGAACCGTATATACTAGCAACTAAAGCTTGGTAACGTTGGAAAGATGAAGATCAGCCGAAAAGAATGAGTGTGGCTCATCCATGTGAGTTTATCAGAGCCGGAGCTATCACACCTCAAAGTCGGTGGTGTTTTTTTACTTTTGCCTTTTTTACTAAACACATTACAGACAGAAAGTAGGACGTGAAAATGACAAAATAGCAACGCTGCCATGATGTAGGACATCATCCTACACAATACCAATAAAATAATGCTAATGCAAATAATGAGGAGTGGTTCGTCCATGTGGATTAATGACAGCCGGAGATATCGCGTCACAAAGTTGGGTACTTTTCACTGACTATATTTTGGTAAACTAAAAACAATACAGTCAAACAAGGAAATGGTGTAACAAAACATTTATCTTCTGTAGGATACACACGTAAATGTGTAGGGGGTGGGGTTAATTTAATGAAATAACATTTCCTATTTTTCATGCATCACTATAAAATGCGGCCCTTCACTTGGTTTCAAAAGCTCAATGTGGCCCTCAAACAAAAATAATTGCCCACATCTGCTTTAGACTCAAAATTTCTGGTTAAGGCCTGCTCAATGTATTCTCCATGTGACTCTAATTTCAGTAGCATTACTAGTAGTTAAATCCCATTGCATATTGTGTGAAACTCAAAATCATTTTTTTATCTGTATTTCTTTACTCAGTTAAAATTTGTTATATACTCAGACATTGAGATGAAATACTCACACATTCATCAGAAATAGACTGATCATATTGGTCAATTGGATCATGCCCAGAGAAAGTAGTTACCACAAGTCTGCACTCGACATGATCAGGCAATCACTATCTAGGGGCGGCACGGTGGCCTTAAGAATGGTTCAACCCCCCCTCCCCCCCACACACACACACACTACCAAGGTGAAGCCTTGTTTATGTAAAAAGCGTTTTTTAAAGTAGTTTAATTAGTTACTTTCAATAAAGAGTAATACAGTAACGTAAAGTAGTTACTTTCAATAAAAAGTAACGCAGAAGGTAACATAGTTACATTTGGGAAAGTAACTAAGTAAAGTTACCAGTTACTTTTTAAAGTATCGTTCCTCAACACTGCACGCAAGTCATCACTCAATAACTTCTCACAACTTGCCATCTACAAATGTGATTGCAGCTGTTAAAAGCTTTTTTTGTGTTACTTGTTGTTGTAGAGCTGTTGACAACAAGCAGGATTAGAGGCAATTGGGAGGGAGTGAAAAAAAACAGTGACCCAAACTTTTGAACACTAGTGTATATCTGCTTGCTTCATAAAGTAGTTAAAATGCTGTCAGTTCCAATTTATGGATTGCTGTATCTGTAACAGAACTACAGAAATCAATTTCACAGTACTACAAATGTTTTAGAGTAATGTTGGTGTATTACAACATAACGTGTGTGTGTGTATATATATATATATATACACACAGGTCCTTCTCAAGAAATTAGCATATTGTGATAAAGTTAATTATTTTCCATAATGTAATGATAAAAATTAAACTTTCATATATTTTAGATTCATTGCACACCAACTGAAATATTTCAGGTCATTTATTGTTTTAATACTGATGATTTTGGCATACAGCTCATGAAAACCCAAAATTCCTATCTCAAAGAATTAGCAT
>JACXGM010006651.1:0-18453 GCA_016801145.1 Umbra pygmaea | reverse complement strand
TACCTGCAAAAGATTCCTGAGGCTTTTAAAAACTCCCAGCCTGTTTCAGTACTCAAAACCGCAATCATGGGTAAGACTGCCAACCTGACTGCTGTCCAGAAGGCCATCATTGACACCCTCAAGCAAGAGGGTAAGACACAGAAATACATTTCTAAACAAATAGGCTGGTCCCAGAGTGCTGTATCAAGGCACCTCAGTATGAAGTCTGTGGGAAGGAAAAAGTGTGGCAAAAAACGCTGCACAACGACAAGAGGTGACCGGACCCTGAGGAAGATTGTGAAGAAGGACCGATTCCAGACCTTGGATGACCTACGGAAGCAGTGGACTGAGTCTGGAGTACAAACATCCAGAGCCACCGTGCACAGGCGTGTGCAGGAAATGGGCTACAGGTGCCGCATTCCCCAGGTCAAGCCACTTTTAAACCAGAAAGAGCGGCAGAAGCGCCTGACCTGGGCTACAGAGAAGCAGCACAACAAAACAACAACAAATTTTGCATGTCATTCGGAAATCAAGGTGCCAGAGTCTGGAGGAAGCCTGGGGAGAAGCAAATGCCAAAATGCCTGAAGTCCAGTGTCAAGTACCCACAGTCAGTGATAGTCTGGGGTGCCATGTCAGCTGCTGGTGTTGGTCCACTGTGTTTTATCAAGGGCAGGGTCAATGTAGCTAGCTATCAGGAGATTTTGGAGCATTTCATGCTTCCATCTGCTGAAAAGCTAAATGGAGATGAAGATTTCATTTTTCAGCACGACCTGGCACCTGCTCACAGTGCCAAAACCACTGGTAAATGGTTTCCTGACCATGGTATTACTGTGCTCAATTGGCCTGCCAACTCTCCTGACCTGAACCCCATAGAGAATCTGTGGGATATTGTAAAGGGGAAGTTAAGAGACGCAAGACCCAACAATCTGGATGAGCTTAAGGCCGCTATCGAAGCATCCTGGGCCTCCATCACACCTCAGCAGTGCCACAGGCTGATTGCCTCGATGCCCCGCCGCATTGAAGCAGTCAGTTCTGCCAAAGGATTCCGGACCAAGTATTGAGTGCATAACTGAACATAATCATTTGAAGATTGACTTTTTCTTTTTTTTTGTATTACAAACACTTCTTTTGTTGGTCAGATTAAATATGCTAATTCTTTGATATTCTTTTTCTTTGGGTTTTCATGAGCTGTATGCCAAAATCATCAGTATTAAAACAATAAATGACCTAAAATATTTCAGTTGGTGTGCAATGAATCTAAAATATATGAAAGTTTAATTTTTATCATTACATTATGGAAAATAATGAACTTTATCACAATATGCTAATTTCTTGAGAAGGACATGTATATATATATATATATATATATATATAAACATAATAATAAGAAAACGAATAACAATATGTGCCTTTCTGCTCAATCACATACAAAAAAACATATGCATTGCAGATGCAATCACAAAATAACTAGTGGACGATAAATTACAAATTCACAAGGATAATGCACGGCACTAGGACACATATGGTGCAGATGGAATTTATATATGTATATAAATATATATATATATATATATATATATAAAAATATAAACGCAACACTTCAAAGATCTAAGACTTTTTCTATGTACACAAAAGGCCTATTTCTCTCAAATATTCTTCACAAATCTGTCTAAATCTGTATAAGTGAGCACTTCTCCTTTGCCGAGACAATCCATCCACCTCACAGGTGTGGCATATCAAGATGCCATCACTCTGCGGAAACAGCTAACTGTTTAGGGACAAGGGAGGTGTTGTTGGAGTTGTATTTTTAGACCTTCGTAAAGCTTGACACAGTCAACCAGCAGGTCCTTATTGCCAAACAGTCTACTTTTAACATTTCCCCATTAGCATCTAAATGGATCGAGTCATATTTAACTGGTAGAAGTCAATATGTTTCTGTGAACAATCATGTAACTAAAACTGTAGAAATGTTTTTCACAAAGGGGACAACATTGTGTCGAATATAAAGATTTCAGGTCAAAACATTAGTATTGTGCCACAATTTAAGTATCTGGGCATTATCATTGTTTCTAATCTTTCTTTCAAAGCACATGTTAAGAAAGTGATTATGTTACATCTAACATATTTTCTGGTCTACCAATTTCTTTATATAACACTGCAAAAATGTAATAATAGCAGTCAGATTACCAGAAGCACCACACAAGGTAATCTTCTAATCCCATTCAGGAAAAGTACATTTGGACAATTATAATTTTCTGTCACAGCAATACAAAACTGGAATTCACTGCCCATGACAATCAAAGACATACATACATATTCCAACACACCTTACAAATTGGCTGTCCAGCAACTATAACTGCACACATTAATCTGTCAGTCGTTTTATGTGTTTGATGTGACATAGTCATTGTTGCTGCCGCTTGATCTCTGATGCCTGCCTCTGTGTTATGTCCTGTATGTGCTTTCAGTGCAGCCCTGTGATTATTCTATTTTCCCTTGTCTCCTTTGTATTGTTTTTATTGCATGAACTGCTTTGATGATTTTGCCATCATCTGTGCGTCTTTATTTGTGCTTGTCCCAATTTTGTGCCACATGTTTGTATGTCTTACTCCCTCTTGCTTAGGCCCGCTGTAAAAATAATTGTAATGTAATTTATTTTACTTTTTGTATGCCTATTGACAACTGGTTGGGGACTACATCTGGTAATTTGTCGTAGAGTTTAACTGTACAGTTAATTAAAGACTTAAACTAAACTGTCCAAACTCCTATCAAAGGTGCATCCAACACATAGAAAAATGTAGTTTTCAACTGCCACGCTCATAGTTCATCTCTCTTTGCCGAATCTACATTAGGTATGCATGCTATCAGCTTTGAGCCCAACAGGTGCAATTTCTTTAAGACTGCAAGGGAAGCTCCCCCTAAAATGTAAAAAAATGAATGGTCAAAAGTGCACTATTGTTTTAACATTTTATTAACTAAAAATGTGTTACAACATGTTCATCTTGAAGACAACTTTGTTCAGAATTAGATACATATAGCAGGTCGACTGAATTGATTTCCTTCTCATACATTCCCATAGCGTCACATTGCATTTCCCGTTTGAAGCCTGGCGTCCATGGACTTCAAGGGGGCTGCTTTGAATAGTTTTTTCAGTGCTGGCCGAGAAAGCAGGGGAGTCAAATATCATTGTGACTCTCGGGAACTCGGGAATCCCCGGGAATGCCCCGAAGAACAAGTCACTTATGTATATTGTTGTGTCCCATTGCCTAGCATCCACATATTCTACGTATATTGTTCAAGACGAGAGATGTACTGTAGTTTTCTAAGCGATCTCTCTAGGTCATGGGAAAAATGTCCGGTGATGTTTTTAAGGGAGTCCATGTAGTAGAATTTTGCCGGTATCAGAGTCTGACTGTACTGTATGTTTGTGATTCCTCCCATGCAGTGCTTGAAGTGGGGCGGTACTCACCGGTATGCAGTACCTGCACTTTTACTTCTAAAGTACACTACCCAGAGGGCACTTCTCTTATATCAGAAAACGTTCCAGCATTTTGGCCTTCACATTGTGTGTGCTCTAGTCACAGGCTCAAACTTTGCGAGGAAGTAAAGCTCTCTATAGGCATGAATGGTTCATTTGGATTTCCTGCGGAAAGGGGGAATGTCTCGCTGTAGGAGGTTGAATTGAATTGTTGTGATAACTAAATATAATTGAATAATTAATTAATTGAAGTTTGGTTTATGGGAAAATTTAGATTTGATATAATGTTATTTTGGGTACTTGCTAAATATAATTATTAAAAACTAAAATAAAGGAAAATGAAGTCCACCATTAGATTGTGGAAAGTTATTACATTTAACCTTTTTAAGGAAACTGAGTAATGTACTGGAAACGTCCTTGGGGTTTAATCACCCCCCCATTGGAAATGCCTAGTAGAGCATTAAATATACAGAGGATGTGTATCTACTCTGAAACACACACCAGTTAACAGGGAAAGTGCCAATGAAGTAGGTTATGGGGTGACACACAGTCCCCACGTGAAGCACTTTAGATTTAATCTAGGAATTTGATAAACTCTCCACATGTGAGTTCATTTGGGACAACAAACAAAAAGAGTAAATAGAAATGATAAACCTGGCGATCCCTCTAGGGGACAAGCCATGGGTTTTTGATATGGGGATATATAGAGAAGATTTGGGATTGCTCTGTTAATTCAAATAGGAATGGAAGAACAGTGCATTAGCTGAAGTTCTATCAGTGAGTTTTTTAAGAGGAAAGACAATTTAACATATGCACATCATTGTTTTGTAATGAATTATAATCTCAAGCAGGGAGGGAAATTAACACCCGCCACCCACCAAATGCGGATAGATTTTCACATTGGCGGGTAACTTTTCCCAATCTACCAGCCACTCTGGCGGGTGAATTGTACAACATATGATACGTTTTTTTGTTTTTTATTTGGCTACTTTAAACATTACTTGTTTTGGATTGGAGATAAACGCGTTAGACAAAAATGCGTAAGCTTACTCATTAACCATGAAAGACGCACTTCTGTCGAGGTGCATATTTGATCGGTTTTCGCGGAGCTAGTCTATGAGAACTCCAGCCTTGAGCTGCGGTACCATAAACATAGTGCGGTATAAAAGAAAAACAAATCAATTTAGTTCCCAGTATTAAGCCCGAGTATGCTAGATTAAGTCAATAGCCTATAGAAATTATCATGGACAAAGCGTGTATATTTACAGATATGGGGAAGTTGATGTGAATATGATATGATTTTATGTTATCGAAAAATGAAAATCACACACAAACAGCGCAGAATGCTAAACGCTCATTGGATTATTCAGCTGTCATTAAAATCACTCGTTTAGTCTGTGATAATGATTGGATTCTGATAAACGCCGCTCTCGTTTTACCAGAGACATTTACACGTGCAAATTCCAACTTCTCAACTGTAACTTAGTTTATTAACAACGGATTCTAATTCAAGTATCTTACATCGCCATAATATGGTTTCTTATTATATTTAATGTTGTAATATGTTTCGTTTCATTATTGAAGAAGCACTTGCAACTTTGATGGGGGTCAGATGGCTCAGTGGTTAGGGAGTCGGACTATTAATCAAATGGTTGCTGGTTAGATTCCCTGCTGTGCCAAATGTTGTTGTCTTTGGGTAACCCACTTCAACCTAAATTGCTCCTGGAATAATGCCCCTGTGCCTAATGTACTGTAAATCAATCTCGATAAGAGTGTCTGCTAAATGACTAAATTGTAAATGTAGTGTACCTGTACTTATTGTAAGTCACTCTGGATAAGACTGTCTGCTAAATGACGTAAATGTAAATCATTTAACCAATGCTTCGATATTTTTATTAGTAATCCCAGATTTTTTCCAAACAGATTATTAGAAAATCTATTTACAAATGTGTAAATATTGTGGCGTACGTCAGGTGTTACAACAGTTTTACACCTCTCAAAGTTGAAATTGCCTACTGTTGCATATGTGATTTAAAAGTGGCTGACTAAAATATGGTAATAGGACATAGAATTAGCAAACAGATTAGCACAATAGGTCAATTATCTGAAAATTATTTACCTCAGACTGGTCTTCACTAAATGGCCCTTTAGTAATTGACCTATATTAATATGTATTCATAGTGAATTTATGTATTGAAGATAGTAATGTGTTTTCTTTTATGTATTTGAATTTGGGAAAAAGTAGCTGGTAAAAAATCAAAGTGGCTGGTAAAATTTCGGCATCCACCAGCCACTGTGGCTGGTAAACAAAAAAGTTAATTTCCCACCCTGATCTCAAGCATGTTATAATAGGTTCTTCGACATTTTACAAAAAGCAAAAAGCATTGTCTCATGAATTGGCTAGGATAAATTACGGATACAACCACTAAATGAAATAATAGTAATAATAATAATAATAAGTTTATTTTTCATAGAGCCTTTCAAGATCCCAAGGTCGCTTCACAAAATAATGCAAACAGTTAACTACAAAAAAGTAGTTAATGCATAGAGTCTATTAAATAATTTACACATGGTGTGATGCATTAAAATTCTAATGGTCTAATTTGGGAATTAAAAAAATGTGTACAGGTACAGAGAATTCTTTGACATTTTTCTGATTAGGCAAGACAATGTACATTGGACTAGCCCCAGCTTAGGGTGTTCAAATGATATACCAATACAGACAATAACAAATGTATTTTTTGTTTTAATGTAATTCAAGGAAGCGCACATTTGGGATTGGTTTATGATTCATTTTACTGTAATTATAGATGAAAATGGACTTCATGCCTGATTTTTGACAAATTTGTCTAAATTCTGATTCTGATTGGCAAGGGAGAGCCTGCCCAGAGATCACTGCACTGCTCAAACACAGATGTTTTGTTATGTTCTAGCTACCTCAAGGGAGGGGGTCATGACACGTCACTTCTCAAGGAACCTCAGAAGCCAGTAAATTAGGTATGGGTTTGTGGGTGTGAGCACAGACACAACTTATACCATTTAAAGTAAGGCTATTTATTTGCAACAACAATAATAATAATAATAATAATAATAATAACAATAATAATAATAATAATAATAACAACAACAATAATAATAATAATAATAATAATAATAACAATAATAACAATAACAATAATAATAATAATAACAATAATAATAATAATAATAATAATAATAATAATAATAATAACAATAATAACAATAATAATAATAATAACAATAATAATAATAATAATAATAACAATAATAATAATAATAATAATAATAATAATAATATTGGGAGAAGGTGAGGGCTGGATGGAACCAAAGCAAACAAAGAAATATTGTCAGCAGCATAGAGCCCTGTATTGCCCTACTGGTAAGCTAAGCAGGGTTGGGCCTGGTTAGTCCCTGGATGGGAGACCAGTGCTGCTGGAAGTGGTGTTGGAGTGCCAGTAGGGGGCACTCTTCCCTCTGGTCTAAAGATCATTCTCAATGCCCCAAGGCAGTGATGTGTACATCTACCCTGTTTAGGATGCTGTCTTTTGGCCCATTGTAAACATTTGAAACTTTCTGTCAAGTAATGATGCAGAAATGTTAACCCATGATTTTGTTACTTCAAAATTGGATTATTGCAATGTTCTCTTTTCTGGCTACCCAGACAAGACCCTAAAAAACTTCTGATAGTGCTTAACACAGCTGCAGAATTTTGATTGGAACCACAACATTTGAACATTTTTAAAACAAGATACAGGCCTCCTTAATGTGCCTAGAATGTCTAAACCAACAGCTGGAATAAAGGCTTTCTCATATAGAGCTCTAAATTTGTGGAATGATCTGCCAACCCATGTGAGAGATGCAGACTCTCTCTCAACATTTAAGTCTATGCTGATGACGCATCTCTTAAGTAAGTTAAGGGAGCATTGTTTATCGACCCACCCGTGCTGGCCTGCCTGGTAGGCTCCCCTCTCTCCACTGGGATATCCTTGCTCCAGTGTCACTCATGGGCCGAGTCCTTGGCCTGCTGAATCATGCATGTTTGGGTTTTCTTTGTGCAGGACCACGTCCTAAGTCCACCCTGTCTCAGTCACTTTATGTGCCGGGGGCCTAGGGTCATTCTTTCCTTGCTCAGTCCCCATTTAAATTTCACTGAAATGTCAAGGGGGACAAGATACAGTTAATACATTTATTTTTGGGGTCAGAATTGCATCATAGTATTAGACCTAAGGTACATCCACGTTAATGTTTCATGTTGATCCTAGAAGGACCCAAACCCTCCTTCATGTCTCTGTCCTGTGCCCACCCCGCTGTGCCGGTGCCCACGTCACTGCTGTTGGTGATCAGGTTTCCTCCTGGTGACTCATTATTTAAGCATTTAAAACATAATCACTTGCTGCATGAACAGACTTGGTTCAAATTAAAGCTAGACTATAGCGGAAAACTGTCTAACCAATTAGAGTATTTCTTTTTGCCAACATTGGTAATGGTTTAGCTGAAATACATGGAGTTGTTTCGCCACTGTGTGACATAAAATAGTTTGCCTTAATCAGTCAAAATAGTTGGAAAGGCTTGTAGCTATTTTAAGACAAGCTGCAACAATGTGTTGGATATGTATGGATTCACAAGTGGTTTTAACTAAGTTAAATGCTTTCCAAACATCAGACTTCCCTTCTCCCATCTCCACAGCCAATAAACATTCACCTTTTGTAAGCACCGTCTCCAGCCAACCTCAACAAGTGTCAAATTACAATAAAATTAACATTTGTAAGGTAGCATTTACAATAAAAATGAACATCTGTAAGGTAGCATAGCCTAATATGTCTGGCAACTAAAAATAGAAAAATGGTGAGAGTTTGAAATATTATTTATTGTTTTTTCTATATTTGTTTATATATATAAAACTCATGTCACATTCCCGAAGCCTGGCCAGGCCCGAGTTAATTAATAGAATTTAAGGCCCAGCCTGTTCCAATTTCAGGCAGGGCCATCTCACTTTTTCAGGTTCGGGCCGGATGATTATTTTCATACTGCTCATCCAATAAATACCTTTTTTTGTCAGCTCATGCACGGGATGATTACGCGCACCAAATATACAGTTGTGGTCAAAGGTTTTGAGAATAACAGAAGTACAAATTTTCACAAAGTCTGCTGCCTCAGTGTTTATGATGGCAATTTGCATATACTCCAGAATGTCATGAAGAGTGTACAGATGAATTGCAATAAATTGCAAAGTCCCACTTTGACATGAAAATTACCTTAATCCCCAAAAAACATTTCCACTGCATTTCAGCCCTGCCACAAAAGGACCAGCTGCCATCATGTCAGTGATTTTCTCATTAACACAGGTTAGAGTGTTGACAGGGCTGGAGATTACACCTTCATGCTGATTGAGTTAGAACAACAGACTGGAAGTGTTTAAAGGAGGGTGGTGCTTGAAATCATTCAAAATTGAAACCATTTTTACCTGCAAAGAAACATCATTGGTTTGCAGACAGGCTTGACAGGCAAGAATATTGCTGCTAGTAAGATTGCACCTAAATCAACCATTTATCGGATCATCAAGAACTTCAAGGAGAGAGGTTCAATTGTTGTAACGAAGGGTGACCAAGAATGTCCAGCAAGCGCCAGGAATGAAATTGATTCAGCTGCAGGATCGGGGGACCACCAGTGCAGAGCGTTCTCAGAAATGGCAGCAGGCAGGTGTGACTGCATCTGCACGCACATTGAGGCGATGGCTTTTGGAGGAAGGCCTGGTGTCAAAAACATCAGGAACAGACTGATATTCTGCAAAAGGTACAGGGATTGGACTGCTAAGGACTAGGGTAATGTCATTTTCTCTGATGAATCCCCTTTCCAATTGCTTGAGCCATCCGAAAAACGCCTTGTCCCAGAGAAAACAAAAAAGTGATAACTAAGTGGCTCTGGGAAGAAATATTGAAATTTTGGGTCCATGGCCAGGAAACTCCACAGACCTAAATTTTATTGAGAACTTGTGGTCGATCCTCAAGAGGCGGGTAGACAAACAAAAACCCACAACTTCTAAAAAATTCCAAGCCTTGATCGTGCAAGAATGTGCTGCCATCAGTTAGGATGTGGCCCAGAAGTTAATTGACAGTATGCCAGGGCGGATGACAGAGCTCTTGAAAAAGAAGGGTCAACACTGCAAATATTGACTCTGCATAAACCAATGTAATTGTCAATAAAAGCCTATAATACTTATGGAATGCTTGTAATTATACTTCAGTATACAATAATACTGACTAAAAGATCTAAAAACACTGAAGCAGTAAACTTTGCGGAGACCAATACTTGTTCCAATCTCAGAATGTTTGACCACGACTATAGTTCCGTGATTTAACTTACAAGTCCCCGTACACAAGGAGTCACTAGAGAGCAACGCAGCATGGTAGATCATTCCCAAATCCCAGGGGGGTGCTATTCCAAATTGCACTGCCTTGTGCTGGGGTGTGGGCAAAGTCAGAAGCCATAGTGTCACAAAATATGAGGACATTTATGTTTCCTGGCATATTTGTGGTTATGTATATTGTTTGTATGTTTGTGTTTTTGTGTCATGTGCCGACCTCTGGACGCTGGGAGAGTGTTAGGCACTTGGTTACTCATTACGCATGAATGGGGAATTTGGTATACTCACACCAGCGTATAATGAGTAATCAGGATGCCTATTTTATCCCAGTGTTCCTGGACGGTCTGCGCGTTTTATTGTTGACTTCCAGTCCTGTCGTTAAAGGAAGTGAGGAGGGGTATGTTTTATGAGAGGAGCTGTGTTATTCACTGTATGTGTACTTTATTGATTGAGCCTTCACCTCATATAGTGTTGTACATAATGTATACTGTCTTTTTTGCCAGGCATACATGTATATAGGGTACCACATCCGATGCCGCGATAAGTGCATCGTAGCTTTATATATAATGTGGTGCAGAATACAGGACCAGTGTTCGCAGCTCTAAAATACATGAAAGTACCTCTTCACGATGTTCAAATTAAACCTAAGAACACAACCTCCCTGCATTTTGGTTTCCAATTCCTTCTAACACCCACAACGCTACTGCACCTGTGGGTTTGTGACACATAGTCAGGCTCAAACCTATGTCTATTATGACGTAAACTGTCCTGCAATGCAGCAACTTGGACCACCCTGGAAGCGATATGTTTTAATGAGTTTTCAGATGTGAGTGATTGTTGGACATTTGATTAAAGTTTAAATAAAATAAATATGTATGTCATATTGGCACTGTCACGTGAAAAGATAGTTTTTTTCTAACTACCTACAACCAAATCATTGATATAATATTCTCTTTGTTATGATTTGAGATTATATTGACAGGATACAAATGCAAACTGTGGATTTACATTTGATTTGTTTAGCAGATGCTCCTATCCATAATGACAGTATGTACAGGGACATCCTCTTGTAGCAACTTAGGCTTAAGTGCCTTGCCCAAGGATACAACAACATTTGGCACTGTCGGGAATCAAACCAGCAAACTTTTGACTATAAGGCTGACTACTTAACCACTGACCATTCTGACACCCAGGATATTTATTTGTATTACTTTGGTTAGAATGTGCAAAATTACCAGTTTATGGCAGTGGTCATAGTTTTGATTGCATTGGTAAAATACTGATTTTAATGAAGTATATCTTTTGTAATTACGCTGTCACGGTTCTAGCTGTGGCAGAGGGTTTAATCAGTGCCCTTAATGACTGGTCCGTTTAATTTGCTGTTTCTCCCAGACAATTGCAATGACATCATCATCAACAAATGGATTTCTTGTTTCTGTTTTCAGCCATACACACATATCATATCATATGACTTCACGTGGTCTTCTTATTTCATTAAGGTTTTGAGCATATTAAATCTTCATTTTGAACATCCTCAGACTATCCCTGCACTCACACTGTAACATAGTCTGAATAATAACAATTTGTTGAGAATTTACTAACGCAAAAATGCAGAACAGAGTTAAGTAAGCTGTATTAAAATGCACATTAAAAACCAAAAATCCTAAGAAGAGGAACACCTCTAAACGGTTTTTGAGAGCTCATGTTTGGCACCAGCGGGGCGGTTAAAACCCAGCTGTGTTCATGCTCACTAGAGTGGATGCTCTAATATACAGTATGTTTTTAGCTCTTCTGTGGATTTCCCATTTGGAACATTTCCCTGTAATCTTGCAGAACTCAATGTCAGTGGGTATAATGCGGAGAAACCGTTTTAAAGGGGCTTATGGTGTAATTTTAAATCTCGTTCCTGCATACACCACAGGGGGTTATGACATTTTGCCTGACCCCCATCACTCTCTCTCTCATTCCCCTCTTTCAGATTGATAAAATACCTTTCAGAGAACAATAAGCCTCTTGACAGTGACTACTGTACCAGCACCATGTCATGGCTACGTGTGTGACATTTAGACACACAAAATATCAGGCAGAGTCCTTGAATATCCTCTTAAGCGGAACTGCATTCAACTCTTGAACCCACTTAAGTTAAACAGTAATTAATTATTATGACTGAATTGGTATGTCCTCCAACACATAATATACGAAGGATTGAAAAAAGTTTGCTACCAGTTTGCAGGAGGATGATGATCTCAATGTTCTGACTTCAAACACTACAAAATGACACTGCTTATTCCTTTTTCACTTATCATAATGCGCACAATGTACAAAATGATTCACGCCATTAGTGACTAGATGATATCTTCTAGCATTTATTCTAGCATAATTAGCACAAGCTATCAAGCATGTTTGTCTAATTATCAGGAGTCCCCTTAGAATGCAGTGTGTCCATTAGCTGTTAATGAATGCCAAACATTAACTTATGACGGGGCCCATTAGTGATTAACATAAGGTAGATACACTGTCCAGCTCACTGTCTGAGCTTTACCTAAATCCCAGTAGATCAGGTTTGATCTGTACTTATTTACCCTTGCAAATGGTGATTCTCAAAAGGAATTTAGCCCTGAGAGGACCATTTGCACTTACCTGATGCATGCAGATTTTCGCAGGCTAGCTGAACATGTACGCTACTTTTCATCATCCTAAGTCATAAAACAATGTCAGATAAGAAAATAAAAGCGGCATTTTCAGATTTTTCCCATTAGTTTCTAAATAAAGGCTGTTAAGCTTGCTGTTTTCTTTAGTGAAATTCATTAGCAGAGTGATAGCATTCTCAGTCTACTGGAGCTGCTGTACAAGCTAGTTCAGTGGAGTGTATGTTGCAAATTGCAGGTGGATCATTAATGCTGCTGATCTTGCGATATAATGAGTGTGACCTTGTGCTTCCTCTCGTACACCACTATAGTCTCACAGCATATTAATCGGCAGAGAGTCAACACAATGTGAAGTAGAGAGTTTAGGCACAGACTGCAAATGCCATACAAAATAACAAGGAAACAGACTTTAAAATGTAAAAGCAGAAGAATGTAATACTTTAGATAGCCTACTAAAAATAAGTAGTAGTGATGGGCGATTCATGAACAATTGGTTCTTTTTGAACAAATCTTTTGAAAGACAGGTGCATACGATTCATACTGGATTGTATATTTTGTTCTTTTTAGCGCAAGCTCATTACTTCTACGTTCCAGTATACTACTCCGTACTAGTACCGGTACCTGAATCGTTCATATCGTTCTTTTTGGCGCAGGCGCATTTCTTACATGATCCAGGGTAGTGCTGGGTTCTAGTACCTGAATTGTTTATATCGTTCTTTTTGGCGCAGGCGCATTTCTTACATGATCCAGGGTAGTGCTTGGTTCTAGTACCTGAATCGTTCATATCATTCTATTTGGCGCAGGCGCATTTCTTACATGATCCAGGGTAGTGCTCGGTTCTAGTACCTGAATCGTTTATATCGTTCTTTTTGGCGCAGGCGCATTTCTTACATGATCCAGGGTAGTGCTTGGTTCTAGTACCTGAATCGTTCATATCATTCTATTTGGCGCAGGCGCATTTCTTACATGATCCAGGGTTGTGCTCGGTTCTAGTACCTGAATCGTTTATATCGTTCTTTTTGGCGCAGGCACATTTCTTACATGATCCATTATACTGCTCTGTTCTAGTACCTGAATTGTTCATATCGTTCTTTTTGGCGCAAGCGCATTACTTACATGACCCAGTATACTGCTCAGTACTAGTACCTGAATCGTTCATATTGTTTTTATCTGGCACAGGCACATTACTCTATTATTCAGAACGGTTTCGTTCTTAGATTTGCACATGCTTGCTCATCACTGTTGACTGAGAGACTGAAGACGCATAATTGTACCATTTAACTAGTCCAAACAAATGTTACTAATTTGACAAATGCACCTTTATCCAGTAGTGTTGCTACACATTGTGCCATTACTAGTTTATAAATACCATGTTTCCTCAAATAAAAACCGGTAGTTAATTAAACGCCAAGCATCTGATAGTGGCCGAGGGCATGGTCAACACGAATAAATAAAGGCCGGGGAAAGATTTGTGTGGATAATCTCCTAGGTGCCTTTCATGTAATGTGCATTCCAGTTAAGCGTAATGTACATTTCTGTGATGACCAGCCCAGTGTGGGCTGTGTCCCATTAAGTGTTGAGACAGCTCTCCCCCTGTTTGGCCGTTGCTATGGAAGTTGCTAGGCTAGGTTAGGATGGTATCTGATTAGTGAGTGAGTGCACCCGTGTTAGTTTAGCTAGTTAGTTTATTTATAAGCTGGCCGATCTGGGGAAGAGGTGTCGGGCATTGAGAAATTGTCAGTGTGTTTACGTAAGTGTTACCCGTTCATCTGTTTGTTTTGAAGGCTATCCGGGAGCTACACGTTTATGTTTAAAAGTTGTGACAAGTGATCCTAAAGTTTTTAGTTAAACGGTTATTTTAACATTTAGTTTTTTCTGGATTATGGTACTTATCTAAAGCAGCGATACTCACTGTTCCTGCGAGCCGCCATTCTGTAGGTTTTCATTCCAAACCTAATTTAGCACAGGTGACGCTACTCTGGGTAGTTGCAACTGGGGTTGGATGAAAAATGTACAGAATGGCTGCTCGCGGGAGCAGGAATGAGGATCGCTAAGTATTATTGTTCTTCCGTTATTTTAGTCAATGCGGCTGTATGTTTTACTCTGCCTGGTGTAGTTTGTAGTAATGAACAGATAGATAGCAGTAACTACATTGGAAGTAACATGGCTCCCATTCAGCGCAAGCCCCTAAATTTTCAAAAACTTATTGGAATGGTTACAAGAAGTGTTGTGTTAACAACGTAATGCAGCAATAAAAGAGCTGGAATGAGGATTGACTTTAAAATATAGTCAGTTATACTTATCAAACAGAGGGAATTAGAAACAATGGCCTGCCTCTAACAAATGCATGCTTCAAAAAAAAGCCTGTTACCTTCTGCAATAGAGGTAAATAAAGGCCCAGGTTTTTATTTGAGGAAATATCGCACATTTCTCAGTAGCGTGTTCGTAGCGTTGCTGGTTTTTGTATCAAATAGTTTTACAGTAGTGAAGCGCTTTTGTTGATCAAGTAGTGCAGTAGCACCCACACAAGCTACTTTTTCCCAACCATTTCTGAAGCTCAAGTCTGAAATACAACTGCTAAGTAGCAGTAAGTGACGCCACCACCATACACGGACCTGTATGTTTAGCCGACTAGTGATGTGAGAATCCTGTAATAGGTGTACTGAATCACTGCTCTAAAAGATTCATTCATGTGAATCACATTTCCGCACCTCTATATCACGCACAGATTTTGCAGGTGAAGTCGCGCAGAGTAGTCTAGAGTTGCTTTCAACTCCTCCCACCCCCTTCCTTTCATTGTTTGTGACAACTTTTTTTCCCAGTCCACAAGCCTTAAAAGATCTCTGTCTGATTTTCAGAAACAGTTCTCCATTCAGCGAGAGTTTGTAACATGTTAAATTTGCCCAAGGCCACTACGGCCACTAGCCAGTTAGAATTATATGAATTGTGTTGTTTATACATTGTTTGCCAATTCAAAAATTGTATTATTAGCAAAGAAGTCTGTGTCACTCCTTGGTGACGAAGAGTTGAGTTGGGTAATCTATAGTACTGATATACTGCAGTTTCTTCTAATTGTGTTGTACATACTAATTAAAGCATTTAAATTATACTTAATATTAGTTTTACCAAATACTTCACTGATCAGATTGTGCTACTTTTCCCGTGTTCTCAATGACACACATAAAACCTGTGAACCAAATGTTATGAAATATAATAAACATATAATACAATAATAGACAATGTGGCCTAACAGAATAATAGAGGAGTATAGAATATTACAACTGAAAAAAATCTGTTCATATTCATATCACCATGTGGTCATATGTTAAGCTAGCTAAATAATACAAGTAATAATATAGCTCATAGGGTGTGTCATGTGTTAAATGTGAAATATGTAGTTTTTGGCCGCTAGGGGGCTCTCAATCAAAACAATAGCAAAAGATGTACTTGGATGATGTCGGGAAGTAGCGTGGGATCATGGGTTTTGTTATCGTCATAATGACAACCTTCCAATCTAGCGTCTCTGGCAGAAAAAATGTTCACTGACAAAGTAATGTATTGTTAAAAATATGATAACTTTATTCACGTTATGTTTGCCGGTTCCCTGGAACTTAGAGCAACTAGCGCAGTCAAAGGATATACGACGCCATTGACGGAAGACAAAATGAAACATCCCGTGTATTCACATTATATTGCAAATTTCTCTGGATTTGAAAGTTGGTGGAAACATTTAGGATAATGTAAGTACACAACTAAGAAATATATATAATATAGGCATAGTAATGTTTTATTTTTTTAAAGTACATCTTTTGTTATTGTTTTGGCAAATTACATATTGTACCTTTTAATGTAGTCAAATGTAATGATGGGCATAACTTATGTCGAGAAAGGTTTACTTTATGAAGACTAACGCATTTGATTTTGTTGTAAAAAACAATGGTTAATTCGTTTTCACGTGTGCTGGAAACATTTAATTCTGCACTGTTATAGTAAACAATATGGTGCCATCATGAGATAGAGATGGAATTAAGCAGTTGAACAGAAAGACTCATGAATTAATTCTGTGAGTCAAAAGATAAGAATCTTTAAAAAATTGGATGAAGTTGGTTCACTATAAAATAATATAGCTTAGCTAAGCTTGTTACATTTCCCTGGGAGGAGCTTCAGTGTAGTGAAGCTTTATTTTATGTAGAGTAACTGGTAGCTTATCGACTACATGTTTCAAGTAGCTTGCCCAACACTGCCTTTGTCATAGCTTACATATGTTGATCCTATTTTAGGATTATGTACTAAATAAATATTTTAAGCTTTATGCTAATTGTGATTCTTATGAAGTCATATGACGCTGGATATTTAGTTTACTCCACACAATATAAATCTAACTAACCTACTCAAATGTATTGATTTTTTATACATATTGTGTGGAGTACACTAAATGTTTATAATAATATCAAGCCTATTATCCCATTTGAAGATCATACTTCAATTTGGTCCTATATGTTGTAATTTCTGGAATTAAGCATGATTTAAACTATTGCCTCTAGTGGCCAAACGCATTGTTGCAAGTACCAGAGTGGCACACCTGAAATTAATGAAACTACAAGTATGGCTTGACTCTGTCAGTTTGTTACCAATGCCCTGATGAAGGCCAGTGGGCCGATACGCGTTTAGCCCTCTAAAATAATAAAGGATTTTAAACTTTTGTATCCAACTGAGAGCCTGGACCTGGATTTTTTCCAATTCTCTTTTTATGAGCAATGAAATAATAGTTAAAAAATGTAATATGTTCTGTTGATATTGATGATTGTTCGTTTTAACATTATCGCAAAGAGGAGTTGATAGTTTACCCATGTTTTTATGTACCACTACACCACTGATACTGGACAAATGCTAAAAGCTCACGTATTAATTGATGTAAAACTAAAAAACCTTATGAGAGAAGGTTATGAAGCAAAGGGAGTGGCTATACTGTAAGTCTGGCACTAAACATGATTGACTATCTTTATGTAGACTGAGGAACTATGTGAATGGCAAACTAGACACTAGATGGATAAATGATCAAATGCACTATGGAAAAACACTGACTGAAAACTGAATCTCAAAAAGTAGCCGGAGATAATGAGAAGAAAGAGCAAATCAATCTTGTCTTTCATTGAAGCAGATGGCTCATTCATCACAAACTTCATGATGCAGCCAATTATTTTAATGACAATTTCACATTTAAAGTGGACCAACAAAAAATAATGATGTTTCATCATCAATTTGAAACCACCTGGCATTGACAATGTTGATGTAGAAATAAACTTCATCTGGAAGTCAACAACATTGCCACTGCCCTCCGCCATGTCATTTATCTGAACCTGGAGAAATGTATTCACCCCCTAACGGGGAATAATCTCAATTTACTCAGCTGTATTAGCATGGTGAAGCAGCCTTCAGTTGTTTTCACTGCTAGCCAAGACATTTTGGCCTAAAGGGGAATAACTTTGCTCATGTTTCATCCCTCTAATTGAAGCTTCTTCTGAGTCTAGGAATCTCTTTACTGCCTTTCTCTCTCTCCTCAATTCTCCACCCCCTCCATTTAGCCTGTGCAGGGAAGGTAACAACCACTTTAAAACAGAAGGTGGGTTTCATCCGCACCTCATTCACTCAGCACATTGAGTCCACTGGGCCCTCCCCTCCCACACCGAACCCACACTCTCCACAGAAAACTGTCTCTATGTATCCAACTCCATGGTGCTCTTCTCCACGAAGATTAAGGCCATCACTCCTTCAGGTTCATGCTCTAGTCTACAACATTCACTCCTTCAGGTTCATGCTCTAGTCTACAACATTCACTCCTTCAGGTTCATGCTCTAGTCTACAACATTCACTCCTTCAGGTTCATGCTCTAGTCTACAACATTCACTCCTTCAGGTTCATGCTCTAGTCTACAACATTCACTCCTTCAGGTTCATGCTCTA
>JACXGM010006650.1:0-32349 GCA_016801145.1 Umbra pygmaea | reverse complement strand
GAACTGCGTGTGGCCACACAATCATAAGTGAACAGAGCGTACAAGAGGGGACTGAGTACGCAGCCCTGTGGGGCTCCGGTGCTCAGGGTCATTGTGGAGGAGGTAAGGTTGCCCATTCTCACCATCTGGGGTCTTCTCGTTAGGAAGTCCAGGATCCAGTTGCAAAGGGAGGAGTTAAAACCCAGGATCCTGAGCTTGGGAATGAGCTTAGCAGGAACAATAGTGTTGAATGCTGAGCTGTAGTCCACAAACAGCATCCTCACGTACCCTTTTTCCAAATGTGAGAGGGCGGTGTGTGCTGTCAGTGTGATTGCATTGTCAGTAGATCTGTAGGGGCGGTATGCAAATTGTAGGGGGTCCAAGGTGTCTGGAAGGGCGGCGCAGATATGAGTTTTGACCAGCCGCTCGAAGCACTTCATGACGATTGAGGTTAGTGCTACTGGGCGGTAGTCATTTAGGCAGGTGATGTAAGGTTTTTTTGGAACCGGGATAATGGTGGCCTGCTTGAAGCAGGAGGGAACTGCAGACTGTGTTAGGGAGAGGTTGAATATGGAGGTGAATACCCCCGCAAGCTGGTCGGCGCATCCTCTTAGAACACGGCTTGGAATACCATCTGGCCCTGGAGACTTCCGCGGGTTCACTCTTTTGAAAGCTCTTCTTATGTCAGCCATATCCAGGGTCAAAGTGCAGTCGTCTGGGTTCTCAGCCAGCTTTTCCGGGGTGATGTTGGCCACCTCAAACCGTGCAGAGAAGGTGTTGAGCTCGTCGGGGAGTGAGGCGGGGGGTGTGTGTCGCAGCTCTTCCTGCCTTTGTACTCCGTTATCTGCCGTAGTCCACTCCACATGCGTCTGGGGTCGGAGCTGTTGTAATTGGACTCCAATTTTTCCCTGTAGTCTCTTTTAGCATCCCTGATGGCTTTCCGTAGGTCATATCTGGCCCTCCTCAGAGCCTCCGGATCCCCAGAGTAATAGGCAGAGGACCGTGCTACAAGCTTGGCACGGACATTACCGTTAACCCAGGGCTTCTGGTTGGGGAAGGTCTTGACATTGACCCGTGGAACGACATAATCTATGCACTTGGTGATGAATGCTGAGACAGAGTCAGTGTATTCATCAATGTTGTCACCCGCTGCTACATGGAACATTTCCCAGTCTGTGGTTTCAAAGCAGTCTGGGAGAGTAGTGATGGATTGGTAGCTCCATTTTTGAACTGACCGAAAAAACGTTTTTTCCTGTTTAAGACGTTGTCTGTAGGTAGGGAGGAGAAGAATGGAGATGTGATCTGCCTTTCCAAAGGCAGGGCGGGGGATGGGTTTGAAGCTGTTATGGATCGTTGAATAACAGTGGTCTAGGGTCTGATCGCCCCGAGTGTGAAAAGAAATATGCTGATGGAATTTAGGCAGTATTTTTTTAATGTTTGTCCTGTTAAAGTCTCCAACAACAATAAAAACAGACTCAGGATGAGCGTCCTCTAGGCCACTTATTTTTCCATATAGTCCCTCAAGCGCGCACGCCTTATCCACCTGCAGAGGTATGTAGACTGCTGTGATTATAGCGGAAGTAAACTCCCGGGGGAGATAGAACGGACGTATGTTTACAGTTAGTAGCTCCAGGTCCGGTGAGCAGTGTGTTGAAATAACTGCGGCATCCGAACCCCAACGAGAGTTAATCATAATGCAAACCCCTCCGCCTCTTTGTTTACCTGATTCCGAGGTTCTGTCCTGCCGGAAGACGAAGAAACCAGCTGGCGTAATAGCCGTGTCCGGGATGGTGGAATCCAACCACGTCTCTGTAAAAGCTAGCACGCAGCAGTTGGCAATGTCCCACTGGAAGATAATCCGAGCATGAAGTTCATCCATTTTATTGTCAAGTGATTGAACATTTGCAAGTAAAATGCTCAGTAACGGTGGCTTGCAGTATCTTGTCCGTGATCTGCATAGAATACCCGCTCGTTTTCCTCTCTTCTTCCTCCTTCGTCGCCGGCGTATGAGTAGACAAGTCGACGGCGGGATATTCCAGTTGTAGCAATCGCTCCGGTAAGTGGAAAAAAAGTCTGTATCCAGTGAATTACGTATATCCAAAAGTGCTAGTCGATCATACTGTATGAGCGACAGTGCAGAACATGCAGAAATAAAAACAAAAAAAACAGTAATAAGCCAAAACCTGCATAGAGTGAGCAGAGCCATTGTCCATGCGACCATCCTCTACGGCGCACGAATAGCTAGCATGGCAACACGTCAAACCTAAGTAAACGCCTTCTAAAACAGACAACTCGTTGTAATATTTGCGACGTGATATGCAAATAGAAACTTATTTAAAGTTGCCCGCTGCTATCAATGGTATCTCCGAAGACGTTGAGCCCTCCAGGGACAAAACTTAAGGAGAGCCAGCATAACATCAAATTCATTGTCATGTTCAGGTAAAATAATACCTACAGTAGTTGGATAAATTGTTGTTGGAGATAAGTGGGCTTTTTCATTACTTTATCATTATAGCATCATTATCATAAGCATTTTAATAGCGTATTTTTCACACAGCTTAGGACATGTCGATGACTCATGTTATTTAACGTTCATCATCATAACAGTATTCGGCTGTGTATCAGCTTAGCTAACTAGCCAACATCAAGCATAAATGTAATCAATTAAGTAATCAGATTTTAATATATAAACATATGTATATTTTATGTGCTGCCACCTTTAGCCACATCTCTTTAGATTTTCGAAGTACCGAAATAATAAACCTTTGGGTATCGGTATCGAATTCAAGGTATTGGTACTGGTACTGGTATCGGTTCAAATGCGAACGGTACCCAACCCTACTCACGATCTTGCGTGCAATACAACAAAGCGGCACAAGAAGTTTAAAGGTGCTATATGTAAAACGGACAGCCAGCGTTAAAAACTGGGTACTACAGTTCAAATTCAAAATACCTGAGTTGTATCCCTCTGCCCCCTCCTCCCCAGAATCAAAACTACGAACAAGATCAGCGCAATCATGACAAGCGAACTCTGTTTTACTACGTCTATTGTCATGGAACCGTTTAGAAACATGCAGAGTTTTTTTAGGTTGTGTAGAATCTCTATGATCTCGTTCGTTTGTTTGCTGCTTTCATTGCTGTAGCGCGCTGGGTTTGCGTTTTTACCGTTCGTGCTGTCAAAATGGGCAGTTGATAACAACACACAGGCCAAAACATAAACATAAATTCCGTCACGGAACGTACTTTTCCAAAAGAAAAAATACTGACATTGGCATTGTTTTTAGAAAATATAGTATTTCAGCTTAACATGTTTCCTTAATATCTGATGAGGCATTGGCATAATTTTTTGATTTATTACAGTGTATTACATATAGCACCTTTAAACAATTTCCTTAAAAAAATTGGACACTCAAAATGTTGCCAGGTTTAATCTACAATTAAACAATGTACTGTCATTTGTAAAATGGTAAGACAGATATGGATGAAAAAATAATAGACTTATCTAACACTGAACCCCATTTCTCTCTCTCTTATGTTCAGACTGATGGAACCTTGAGTATTTGTGTTACTTTTAGATTTTTGAGTATTTGTGTCAGTTTTTTGTGTGTATTTGTGTGTCATGATGATGGATGTCATACCCTTGCAGCAGAACAAATCTACCTACGGGTACAAATAAAGTGACCTAACCTATAGTATTTGCCTATTTTCTTAGGCAAATAGAGAACTTGAATACAGAGCCAAAAATGTGTCAGTGTCCAAATATGTTTATAGTTAAATGCATATTGATGAATGATGTGGCTTTGAAAAACAATGAAACCTATCTCCAACCAACACATACAGAAGAGAACCTGATACCACCTAGAGCCTGGCTCTTTTTCAGGTTTCTTCATAATTTCCGAATTTTTCAGGGTGGTGAAAATCTAATTTTTTGCCCTTAAGGGGTTTTGGATGGGAATATGCTTTATGTAGGCAGTACATATCAGGGCAGCTGACAGGGGGGGACAACCGGGTATGTTGTTCCGGGCCCAGTCCTGAGGGGGGCCCCAAATTTTGTTTTTGCACAGTCATTTTTTTTTGCGGGGGGCCCAAAATGTGGAGTTTGTCCCGGGCCCACAGATTCCTGTCAGCAGCCATGGTACATATCATTGGCTGACGCTTTAATGCATTTAGTTTACAAATACAAATTAGTAGAATATTTCTAATTGGCTTAGTGTTTGTAAAGTGAATCATGTCTATGCTATTGTCATCAAGTCATCTGCAGTTGTTTTAAAGTAAAAGCAAACCCAGAGAACAGAATGTTTAGCCTTGTATGTTCCATCCTGATCTCGCAAGCTCACATTTTGTAACATATTTTTTAACTGTACAGTCTAGAAATGTTTGATTTATTGCACTTTTATAATTTGAAAAGCCTTATAACTACTATGCCAGTTGATAAATGCTGACATTTATTAACTTGTGAACTTTGCTCAAGACAGAGCAAGAGGCATTCCTTCTTCAAGAAAGTCTCTCTAGTCCTTCAGAGAGCACGGTTGTAAGTAGAATTCGGATTAATATTGCTAATTTGGGTGACTAAAAATTAGAATAATTTCAAACAGGGTTACTAATTTTAGCCATCTGATCAATGGCCCACATCTTTTTTTCATTTTTATATATAAGACATTGATAAAGGTCTTGTGTAAAAAAAAAAGAATGTAATAAAAAAAAGGAAGGGTCCACGTGGCATAGTGGGCTAAGTAAGTCTGAATTGCAGGATAGTCTATGTTGCAATGGTCGTGGATTCCCTGACTTTCCTCAGGTCCCCTGGGATTTGGGTTACATAAGTCAGATAAGTCAGATCTGGGTTAGATAAGTCAGATCTGTACAAGGAGATGCGAGCTGCCAAATATGCTGTAAAGAAAAATGCTGTTAATTATTCTGTATCCATACAGGAAAACTCCATCTCTATTTCTTCACAGGTTCAAAGTTGCTGAAGCAGTATTTGCAGTAGATAAAATTCAGGGACGAAAAACATCTGACATGGACTCCAACACATTTGGTGTGCAATACAACCGCTGGAATGAAGACAACATCAATCTAAATTTGGCTGGAACAGGTGTAACTAGGTAAGTTCTGATCTTCAATATAAGGGGCCTCTTGTTAGTACAAGGTTACAGCCAGTTCCATGCATAAGCAATGTGTGCAGATGTATTTGAAAAAAGAAAACAAAAATGTTTAACTCAGTCAAAAATTAAGAGGTCTCAGCTTAATTCTGAGAATAAGAATCATACAATACACCAGTCAAAAATTGGTTTCATATCAGCAGTTTCTAAAATGTCAGCCACTTGATTAGCTGACAATTTGTGAGGCAGGCACATCTGGCTGTAGATGTTTTGACTGATTGATCTGTTTGATGTCTTCGCCAAGACACTTGCAAAAGAGATTCCTAATCTCAATGAGTCTTTTCCTGGTTATGTAAAGGTTAAATAAAAAAATAAAATAAATAGTAGCAGTCAAGTCTGAATACTGATCAGCCAAGCAAGCAAGTCCTGACCTCCAGTAGGTCCCTATTGATTGTGATAGTGATTCTCCCTAAGATATTAAATAAAAAATATCTGTAAAACTGCATTTTGTATACAATGTCTGTGTCCTTGGCAAGGCACTTTACCCTAAGTTGCTCCAGAGGGATGTTCTTGTACTTACTGTAAGTCGCTCTGGATAAGAGTGTCAGCTAAATGACTAAAATGTAAAACCTTTAAAGACATATTATTGTGAATGGCATTGATTTAGTGTGTTCAAGACTAATGCTTTGTTGAACATTTTATCCTAGCTCAAAATGTTCTGATCCCGTGACTTTCTGCTGTTAAATATTATGTTCTCTAAAGTTTCTACAACAGGTTCTGCACTGGCACCCTGGGGATAGCTCTGAAAATGTCCGGAGCTTTGGCTCTACTGGTGGCTGTCTACATCATAGGATATATTACTGGATATTACATCCACAAATGCTGACCGGCCACTGAGTAAGGATCCTCGCTCAAGGAGGAAAGAACATGTCAATTATAAATATGTAATCAAACTAGCATAAAGATAAAACCTACACTGCAGCTCATAAAGGCTGTATTGTCCATATTGTTTATAAACTGTCATCTGGTTCCTCTTATGCTATTTATGCTATGTTTTTACACTGTTTTATTGAAAAATGTAATGCTAGAATTTTTCTTCTATAGTATTTATGCAATTTATGTCACCCTTTGACATGGAAAATAGGGTAGCGTTGAATTTCGAGACATTCTGCAATTCTATGGTTAGTATACGAGTGCTCATCACTGGGACAAAGTAAGTCTCTGTCAGACTTCATGATATCTTTGTCTTCAGAGTACTGGGATTCTGTTTCAATAGCAGAGTCATCTGAGAAATGACTCATATGTTTTGTTTGAGAGAGACGCTGTTCTTTCCGCTATCTTTGGCAATACGGTTATTTATCACTACCCAGTTGGTTACATTTGTGCGCTCTGCCGTACCGGCACTGACTCCTGATCCACTGATGAGTGGCAGAAAGATGACAGGAGTTGTGCTTGCATATCCTGGTTTATTTTGAACATTTAACGACTACAAGGAACCGGGTTTGCTACATTACATCTGGTCTCGTGTTAGCATGTGGTCTAGTATGGTACCTGTGAAGAATTCAGCTTATCCATCCGTTGCACAATAATTAATTATTATAATTCATTATTTTTTATCAGTCTTCAGACCTACTGTAGGTCATAGTACAACCTCGACTGCTACTCTTGTACTAGATTACTTTATAAGTGGTATGGATAACAGGAAGCATTGTGCAGCTCTATTTACTGATTTATGTTGCCCCTCACATGTGGAATGATTTACAATGTACTTTTAAGTTGGGGAACTGGTTTATCTAAGGCATTTTAAACATTTACTGGGAGAAAATTTTAGGTGACTGTGTTGCTCCCTGCTGCTTTGAAAATGTTTCTTTTTATTCACAAAAATATTTCCATCCTGTACATTGTAATTTTATGTGATCTAGCCAGGTGGATGCTGCAAATGAGAATGAGTTCTCAGACGACATACCTGGTTAAGTAAAGAAATATATAAGGCTTTTGACACTGTGGATCACCCATTACTTTTAAAGATGCTGTCATTAATTGGACTAGACCTGCATGTAGATGATTTTAAAATGATTTAACAAATCGAACACAGTGTGTATACAGTGATTGAGTTAAATTCTGATAAGATGATACGGTTGTATACGCTATTGCCCCCACGGCTGACCAGGTCTTTTCTGAGCTCCAATCTGCCTTTATATCCATACAGAATGCTTTTGTTGAATTGAAACTGGTACTTGATGCATGCAAAACCAAATATATGCAAATGCACAACAAAAAACGTGATAATATATGTATTTGCACATTGGATGGTCCCTCATTGATCGTGTTCATGTTCGTAAATATTTGGGCCTCTGGACTGATGATAGGCTCTCCTTTAAAATGCATGTTAAATTGGTTTCTTTTATAGAAACAAGTCCTGTTTGACACTAAATTATAGAAAACATATAGTTGAATCTACTTTTTTGACTGTCATTGATTATGGAAATACAATCTACAGTATATGCATGCTTCTGCTTCTATGTTAAAACCTCTTGATGCTGTATATCATGATATGATATATACTTTATTATCATAGTGCAATTTGTTTTATTACAAGAGACAGGTTTAGTACCCATTATAGCATCCATTATCAGAAAGTAAAATGACTTTAAAATTTTGCAGAGAAATGCATTTTGCACTTTTTGTTTATAAAACTCTTTTGCACAAACTACTGTACCACCTTTTATTAATTAACTTTTAACTCTCAGATGGACTGGTTACCAGACCCGAGCTCAGGAATGGCTATCGCTGGAGATCCCTAAGATCTCCACTAAATTGGGTATAACTGCTTTTAGTTCTTTTGCCCCTCACATATGGAATGAATTACAATGAACTTTTAAATTGGAGGAACTGCTGATATTGAGGCGTTTTAGACATTTACTTGAAGAAAATGTATTACTAACTTAGCTTTACCTACTAGCTTTTTAATTGCTTTCCTTTTTTTTCTGAAGTTGTTCGCAGTCAATGTACGTGGCTAAATATATATTAATAAAAAAATAATAAAATTAAGTACGGCATCTCCTTTTACTAACACTTTTGCTTTTTATTTGTGTGTCCAATTACTGTAATCCCACGCTGTCCTTCACACATTCTGAAATTGTGCTCTTGTTCATTTATGTGGGTCTGTATCTATGAGATACCTCTATTTATAACAGTTAATATGTAATAGGAACACTGCAGTTAAAGTGATGAAATACCCAAAGAGCAGGACGATTTCAACTTTGAACTTTGACAACCATATGTTTGAGCCGGAATACAGCGAAGTAGAAATAGAGCAATGGTAGGACCTATAGGCACCAAAGCTATTGCACCCAGGGTGAACTCAAACTGGTGAGGTTTGTGACAACTTCCCAGCAATGGCAACAGAGACAGAAAGTTAGTATTTTTAAAGTGGGACAAGGCTCAACTTCTGCTTTCAACCATCTCCAGCTAGAAAAATTATTACACGTTTGTTAGATCATTCAAGTTTTGACATTCACATGAATCAAAGTGTATGGAAACTAGAGGTCGGCAAATTGATCGACCTGGCCGATTATGTGTTTTCAAAATAATTATTAATCAGCATTTTTGTTCACCGATTAGGGCTGAATAAATAGTAGGGAGGAAGAACATCCTCTAGTGTTACAAATAAATTGTAAACTATGAGGAAACTTATCATAATTTATAGAACGTCAACATTGGGTAGTGGCATTTTTTTTAACTGTTGCATTCAAGTTTTTTATTTTTAATCACTTTTAAAAATAGTTTTGTACATACGTTTTTTATTTGTAATTCATTCACTTTCGGTCTTGAAGCAAAGTGTTGAAAGATGGGTTCTCTTAATATGTAAATAGCTGATATTTAAGGATAATTTCCTAATTTGCATATTAAAATTGTTAAATAAATAATAGTTGTAATACAAATATATATTGTAGGCTATTAATGGATACATTCAACTGGTAAAGTTTCAGTCTGATAAGACTAAAGGGAAAAAAATCACCGATTAGAGGGTGGTTCCTGGCCTTAAGCCAGTTGATGATATCTGACCTGTATTTCCTATTGAAGACCATATGCCGACTAAGTTATAATCAGAGAAAACAAGAGATATTTATCAAGCGCTTCTGGTAATTACCTCAGATAGGCTACTGTGCCTTTACTCCAGTTGTGCAGCACCAAAACTGATTGGTGAAAAATTGGTCAACTATCAAAATGCACAGCCTAAATGTTTTTGTGGCAATACCAATATAAAGGTTTGATTTACAAAATTTTTAATAGGAAAAGTTATATGAAATACAAATCTTACTATGCCCATCATTAAAATATAATTTACTGCATAAATAAATATGAATAAAATAAATCAGCCAATTAATTATGATCGGCTTTTTTAGTGTCCAAATAATCGGTATCGGCCTTGAAAAATCAATCAGTCGACCTCTAATGGAAACCTTCTTAAGTATCTAAAAAATGAATTGGAAAACCCGCCAGGCCCAAAGGGTCTAGCACTAGCCAAGGAAAGGAGCCAGTTAGCAAGATCTAGTTGGATGAACTTGACGTGAAATTTTAACTGATATATCACAGAATATTGCTCAGTCTGTATCAATTGGAGCAAATTAGGTGGGATTTATCTCGATTGACTTTGGGGAAATTGTGACCGATTGTATAATTACCGGATATGGTGAATAGCAAACTAGGCCACGGGCTTGTCTTGGGCCAAGTTTTCACTCGACCTGGGAGTATCCGATTAGAATGATCTAGCGTGTATTGTTTGTGTATATAACAATCAGTCAGAGAGCGTCAGTAATATACCTTACCTAACAGTACATTACTTTAGGCGTTGATTTACCACACCCAGACCCTCACTTAATAATAGCAATTCTAGAGTGTGGATTAAACCCTTATGGGTTCATTTGCTTATACAAGGCTGTCATTCACATATGCTTGCTGATGTGTCAACTGGTGGGTATGAAGCATACTGGATGTTCTAGGGATGCAGTTTTATTGTGAGACAGTTGTTTAGACTGAGACATCGTAAAGTGCCAGGATACCCAGTGTAACGGCCCCTTGGCTTAGATAAATGAAACGCAGATGCAGGGATAAAAACAGATGCCATTGGCTTCAATTTTCCTTTATCACATTATCTCGAGCACCTTAAACAACTTGAAAAATATAGAAAGAGACAAAAAAATACAAGATATTAATATATATCTATTATTTCTAAGTTACACTAAACAATTGCATTAAAGCATTTGATATCAAGGTGTATTAAAATGACAAACAATGCAACCTACTTCCATAAACAATGTTCTAAAACCATGAATTAAACATGCATTTAATTCAGCCATACCTTGAAATACTGCTGCTGCTCAACTAAGCTAGCTAGAGTTGCTACTACTGACCAACTATGCAAATATACTTTCCTGTTACAAAATTCACTGTTGAAATTATCTGTAGTAAATGTGAATAATGTTTCTTTCTGTAGACACAAACATGCACTGTTCATTCATCTCTCACATTGTAACAAAAACAAAAAAATACTTGAATGAACAAGGGGAATATAATAAGGATGGGCAGATCCCAAAATATCTATACTTCTGATCCTGAAGTCATTTTTTTGGAATCGATACTGACATGACAATATCAATACTTGTTATCTTTTTAAAATAAACCTATTAATTTATATTTTTAATCAAATAGAGAGACTTAATACCAGGTACAGAGAATCACACACAGACACATGATGAGGCTGAATACTGTATGCCAGTCAGGGGTGCAACTACCCAGTGTCAGAGGGGTATGCAGCAACAATTTTGGTGCCCCCCCAAAAAACAAATAAATAAATAAGTGTGCCGGACATCATCATGTATGGGCTTTAAATAATTAAGGTTTATTTTAAAGTATATCAGCCACTGTAGGCCTAACATATATTATATATATATATACACCAGCCGCGGTCGGTGGATCTTAATTGGGGAGGACGGGCTCGTATTACGCTCAGAACCGGAGTGAATGGAATGGTGCGCAACGAACAAAACCAATTGTTTTTTGATTTGCACACATTCCATTCACTCCGGTTCTGAGCGTAATACGAGCCTGTCCTCCCCAATTAAGATTCACCGACCGCGGCTGATATACACTCACCTAAAGGATTATTAGGAACACCATACTAGTACTGTGTTTGACCCCCATTGCCTTCAGAGCTGCCTTAATTCTACGTGGCATTGATTCAACAAGATGCTGAAAGCATTCTTTAGAAATGTTGGCCCATATTGAAAGGATAGCATCTTGCAGTTGATGGAGATTTGTGGGATGCACATCCAGGGCATGAAGCTCCCGATCCACCACATCCCAAAGATGCTCTATTGGGTTGAGATCTGGTGACTGTGGGGGCCATTTTAGTACAGTGAACTCATTGTCATGTTCAAGAAACCAATTTGAAAATATTCAAGCTTTGTGACATGGTGCATTATCCTGCCGGAAGTAGCCGTCTGAGGATGGGTACATGGTGGCAATAAAGGGATGGACATGGTCAGAAACAATACTCAGGTAGGCCGTGGCATTTAAACGATGCCCAATTGGCACTAAGGGGCCTAAAGTGTGCCAAGAAAACATCCCCCAGACCATTACACCACCAGCCTGCACAGTGGTAACAAGGCATGATGGATCCATGTTCTCATTCTGTTTACGCCAAATTCTGACTGTCGGTATCAAGTGGCTCCCTCTACACTTCCACCTAATGTTAGACCTACCTGTTGCCTTCCCCTGTCTTTCTTGATCCACCATCCTCACACCTGAATAAATAAACTCACTGTTATATAGCAGCCTAAAGTCAATTTTTAAATCAGCCTAGTGATGGCATCAGATGGTAAACCAGACCTATTGCATAAGTTATGTTTTCCAGCTTCTCATTTATTGTGCATGCTACCATATATTTACCAGTTGTTATTTTACCTTAATAAAAATTTGATGTCATGCATGGGATTGGAACCAGAGGGTTTAACCAAAATCTAAATGTAACTGACAGCAATATTGGTTTGCATTACGCTAGCCGAAAACCCCAATTTAGCTGCTAGTGTTAGCAAACACTAGCTAGTCTGTTAACACGAATATTTGCATGCCTTCAAGTCATGTAGCAAATCGATGCATGGTTCCATGGTAAACTAGTGTTATTGCATTAGTTATGTTTTCCAGATTCTTGTCATATTGTACATGCTAACTTATATTTTCGAGTTTTCAGCTCAGCAACCTCGGTTTTGCATACTCTAAGCTAGCCATAAACCCTCATCTGGCTGCTACATTCCCAGTGTTAGCAGACGCTAGCTAGTCTGTTACCATGAATATTTGCGAGCCTCCAAGCACAGACGTCACACTTTAAATCCTACCTGTTGCCTTTCACCATCTACTTCTTTAACTGCTGTCGCATCCCTTGACATGCCTTCTCCTTTTCCCTCTTTCTTTTTCTATTTTTAGCCACCGGCCGTTTTTTGCTTTATCCCTCTTTTTCCATAGATGACAACTCACTACTTGTACCTGCTCACTCAGCGCTCACGGCCAGGGTTGCCAGGTCAAACATAACATTCTAGCCCAATGATTACTGAAAAACAGCAACAACTTTTTTCCACTATATATATAAATGTAATTTGTTCCCCCTATTCTCTTAATTTCATTTACTGTCATTGACTACTCTCCCTCTCTTTCATACACATCACTTAGTAGCACCTCTCATACCTGGCACAGGCTGCACCATAAAGCATAGGTCAGATTTATTTATTTAAAGGAAAATGCTGCAACTGTGGTTGTTCAAAAATAGCCCAAAAAAACCGCAACATGCGACCAATATATTTTCTACCGCCAAATTGATTTAAAAATGGCCCAATTTGGCTAGAAAACCGCGGACATGGCAACGTGTTGTACTGTACTGCTCACGGCGCATTTGCTTCCTCTTCTGTGTCAACATTTTATGATGTAATCTTATGAGATAGGGCGCCTACTCTAGCCTGTTAGTCCTGTAAAATGTTATATAACATTGAACAGAAATTATTTAGAAGCACAAAACAGCAGCTACATATAGAAAATACTATATATATTTTTTGATTATTATTTTTTACCATCGCTTTGGCGCCCCCATGATGCTGCGCCCCATGCGCCGCATATAGCGCATACCCACTTTTTGCGCCACTGATGCCAGTGGTCCTCAAACCCTTCCATGGAGGGCCTAGTGTATGCTGTTTTTTGGTCTTTCCCTTCAATTAGAGCATAATTAGGACCTAGACTGCCAGGTGAGGGGAGATACTAACCAATTAGTGAGCTACTCCATCAGGCTTGTACAAGGTAAAAGCAGAAACCTGCATACACTAGGCCCTCCGTGGAAGGGTTTGAGGACCACTGCTGTATGCAATCCATGATCCCTTTTAATGTACATTATATTTCATTTAAAGTTATCGTGGATATGAGCCTTGGTTTTTCTTGGTCTCGGATAGAAAGGAAATGTGTGGTATCGCCCATCCAAGAATAAAAACTGATAGGTAAACTGAATTTCCTAATGATACCTTACATGATTTGGGCAGACTACAGCATCAACACCCCAGAGGGCAGCACCCATAGTCAAGTAATGAAATGTTCATAGTCAAGATGTCAAACAAACAAATACTATGCAATAATGTTTCAGACAGAGAAAATACAACAGATTTAAGGTAAACAATAAACTGTCAAATTATACTTTGGACTCATTGGGCCTGTGTTATCATTTCTTAGTAAACATACATATGAAACATATAATCAGACAAGGTAAGAATTATAAAATAAGCAAGTGGTTCATTACACCCAGAGACTCTAAGCTCCTGGCAATCACCACTGTGTCTGACTGATTCTTGTGCAAATGTTGTTAATTCAGGCAATCAAAGGTTTTGTGGTTTATGTGCAAGGTCATGTGGGGTTCAGCCATGCTTGTATGTCTCATGTATACAGAGAAAGAAGCATACCACAATGATGGCATGCATACAAATGCTTATTATGGACAAAAAAATAATGTCAATGGTTATATTGTCCCTGTATTGTTCCTGAGTTCAGTAAATATATTCATATAAAAAGTAATTTGAAAAATTATATTTAAAATTCGGGCCGACACAACAAATTTATGGAAAGTTACATAGTGCCGCTTTAATGGTACAATATGTAGATTTCAAAAACAATAACAAAAGATGTACTTTGCATTAAAAAAGCAAACATCACTATACCTAGATTATATATATTTCTTAGTTGTGTACTTACATTATCCTAAATGTTTCCACCAACTTTCAAACCCAGAGATATTTGTAATATAATTGGAAGACAAGGGACGTTTCATTTTGTCTTCTGTCAATGGCGTCATATAATCTTTGACTGTGACTGCTCTAGTTGTTCTAAGTTTCAGGGAACCGCCAAACATAACGTGAATAAAGTTATAATATATTTAACAATACATTACTTTGTCGGTGAAATTTTTTTCTGCCGGAGACGCTAGATTGGAAGGCTGTCATTGACGACGATAACAAAACCCATGATCCCACGCTACTTCCCGACGTCATCCAAGTACATCTTTTGCTATTGTTTTGATTCAGAGACCCCTAGCGGACAAAAACGACATATTGTACGTTTAAGTACGGAGTATTCAACTAACATAACTACATTTTTGTATTAAAAATGATTCTAGACAGCAACACAGCTGATTGCATCATCAACAAAAGTATTCAAATCCCAATCTTTTAAGTCAGCATTTTGTTTTTATCTTAAGCTCAATTTATTGCAACCTGGAAGAAGTATGGCTGCAATTAAGGAAGCAATATAAATACATCCTGATACAAGATTGTAATGTTTGTAATTTAAAGCTTCCTCAGGCAAATGGCTTGAGGTGGGCAAAGTCTAACAGATAATACAATTCAACAGGGCTTTATCCGGCATGTTACAATACACTGCCAGCATGCTACAGTACAATGTACTGTATGGTTAGATGGGAATATTTACATATCAAAAAATAATGATGGGCTTTATGTAAAACATTTCTGACCTGCAAAATAACAGCTCTGAACAACAAGCCAACCAGTGGAGAACTGAAGAGAACTGGTGAATGACTCGTGAATGAATACGTGAAGGACCATTGTAGTGGATAACAGAAGAATGCTTCCAACTGTGAAACACATCAGGAACACAGACAACAAATTAAACAAACACTGTAGAATGTGTGGAGAGAGAAAGGAACTACTCTTGATTGAAAGCATAGCATCTCATCGGTGAAACATGGTGGTGGTAGTGTTATGACTTGGGCATGTTTTACAGCAGCTGAAGTCTAAAATGCATGGAAACATCTTATCTGCTTAGATCCCAAAAAATGCCCCAGAACTCATACTGTGCATCACCTTACAGCAAAACAATGTCCCCAAACATAGGAGGAGGCCTAAATGTGGAATGTTCAAGATTAGCCAAGTCAACAATCACCCAAAAATCCAAGTGAAGTAAAATAATTTAGAAAAAAAGAAACACATTTCTAAAATATAAGGCCACAACAATTATGGTAGTGCACATGCATTATCCAGATGCTGAATTCACTTTATTTACTTACACTACTACTGTACATATACACCTAATGTATATTTAGTCATAGTATAGTATTATGCTGCCCAAAAAACATTTACGGAACACACAATCATCCCAGTATAACACCAAGTCTCTTAACCTTCAGGGATATCAATCTGTCTATTTAGGAAGCATAAGCAATTCACCTGTTCTGGTGCAAATGAAAGTGACAACAAGTGCACTGTAAAGGCAACAGCAAGACAACCCCCGAAAAGGGAATGGTGTGCATGTTTCTGAACAAACAGACTCCATGAGGGTGGCTTGAGGGCCCAACATCCTCTAGTGGGACCTGTGCTCACAGCCAAGCACCATGCAGCTTGATTGCCATTTGCCAGGGAACACCAAAATTGTCAGGTCCGCCATTGGTGCCCTGTTCTCCTCACAGATAAACCCAGGTTCACACTGAGCACATGACAGACATGAAAGAGTCTGGAGATGCCATGGTGAACACTATGCTGCCAGCAACATCATCCAGCATGAGCAGTTTGGTGGTGGGTGAGTGATGGTCTTGGGAGACATATCCTTGGAGGGTCGCACAGACCTCCACATGCTAGCCAATAGTGCCCTGACTGCTGGTACTGTATGTGCCGGGATTGGTGCAGTGTGCCCTGGGTTCCTCCTGCTGCAGGACAATGCCCAGCCTCATGTGGCCAGAATGTGTAGGCAGTTCCTAGATGATGAAGCATTGATGCCATTGACTGGCCCCCACAATTCCCAGACATGAATCCAATTGAGAACCTCTGGGATGTATGTCTTGGTGCATCCAACAGCAACAAGTAGTGCCACAGACTGTTCAGAAGCTCACTGATGCCCTGATCCGGGTCTGGGTAGAGATCCCCCAGGAAACCAACCGCTGTCTCAGCAGGAGCATGCCCAGATGTTGTTGGGAGTGCATACAGGCGCGTGGGGGCCATACACACTACTGAGTCACATTATGAGTTGCCGTGATGAAATTCACACAAGTTGGAACAGTCTGTGATTACAATTGTTTTTGAATCCAACCCTCAATCGTTGACCATTGTTACATCATTATATTCTCAATGAAATACACAATGTACAGTACAGGTTTTGATCTAAGATGTTTCGTTCACCGAGTACTTGTGTGATTTCAGGATTTCCCTTAATATTTTTGAGAACTGTATCGCTGAGTCTTGGCACAAGACTTTCACTGTACATGAAATTACATCAGCGTCTTCTGTACATGTGACAAATAAACAAAAACTTGAACTTACAACTTGATATACGTAGACATTTATTAACTCATGAACTTTGCTCAAGACTATATAAGCAAAGGCATTCCTTCTTCACGACAGTCTGCCTTCAAGCCTTAAGAGAGCACAGTTGTAAGCTAATCTAAGATAATCTAATTTTAGCTTTCTCATTATTTTGGGTAATTTGATTGGACTAATATCAAACTGAGGATTTGTTACTATTTTTTGCCACTTGATCAACGACCCACACCTAGTCACTTTTTTACATTTAATGCATTGCTATAACTAAAAAATGAATGTAATATAAAGCGATCATATATTAGCATTGCAATATGTTTTTCAATTGACTGTTAAATATATCTGCATATCTTGAAATGCTGTTAATTATTCTGTGTCCACACTGTGCAGCTCAATCTTTATCTCTTCACAGGTTCAAAGTTGCTGAAGCAGTATTTGCACTCGATAAAATTTCGGGAAGAGAAACATCTGACATGGACTCCAACACAGACGGTATGCAAAGACGCTGGAATGAAGACAACATCAATCTAAATGTGGCTGGAACAGGTCTAACTGGGTAGGTTCTGAGTAATGTATTAACACAAGGTACCCCTTTATATCACAAGGGATAGGTTTACGGCTGGTTCCAGGCATTAGCAATAACGTATGTGGAGTTGCATAAGAAAATCTGTAGCAGTCAGTCGAGGTCTCAGCTTACTACTTGACTAGAGTTGAAACTTGGTTTCTTATCAGCAGTTTCTATATTTGTCAGCCACTTGATTAGCTGACAATTTGCAATGTACATTTATTATTGATTGTCTAGACAGTGAAGTACAGTACACTTAGTAGTAGCAGTCAAGCCTGAATACTGATCAACCAAGCAAGCCATGACTTCCAGTGGGTCCTTATTGATGGTGTTAGTTATTCACACTCAGATATCATTATGGCATAAGTCGTGTCAAAAATTTTTAAAACTGCAATTTGTTTAAAATCTTGCTTAAAGGTTAAAGACAGCTTAAACACATTATAGTGAATGATGTTTTGTTCCAGAAACACACTAATGCTTTGTTAAACATGTTGTCCTAGTTGAAAACTGTTGCAGTGTTCTAAACCTGTGACTTTCTGCTGTTAAATATTATGTTCTCTAAAGTTTCTACAACAGGTTCTGCACTGGCACCATGGGGATAGCTCTTAAAGTGTCCGGAGCTTTGGCTCTACTGGTGGCTGTCTACATGATAGGATATATTACTGGATATTACATCCACAAATGCTGACCGGCCACTGAGTAAGGATCCTCGCTCAAGGAGGAAGGAACTTCAGCGAAAGGAATAAAAGCAGTAATGCTTTTTAACTGTAAATATTATGACTGAGAGGAGTGTAAACACTATGTAACATGTTTGGAGCTGTGAAATATGACTAGTTAGTGTGCTTTGTTGTAAAGTGTATTTACAGCCTTCCAACAGCTTTGTGAAGTCAGAGCATCTCTAACCAATAAGTCAAACAAATATAAACATTATTTTTTACTCACAATGCTGGGTATTCACAATGTTCTTGTCACTAAGTGATTAATTAAGAATTTCCATAGTTTTTCTATGATTGCACTATTGGGAAACTATTGTATGTTTGTATGGTTCTTGTTTTGTTAGCTTATACAACTGTATATGAAGACCATGTGGCTTCAATATGTTAATAAAAGAACACAGCAAAAGTTGTGGAAATATTAATTAGTTTCACTTTTAGACATTTTGCCTACCTCAAGAACTTGATTATTTTACTCTTTTTGTAAAATGTGCAACTTATTTTAGTATTGCATTCTTATGATTTGACATATTATGAATATTTTTTTTAATCTAATGATCTTTAGAATGAGCATTTGGATAATGGGACATTTAAGGTTCGAAGAATAAATTGCATTCGTCTCAATTACACAATACTTACAGTGCCTTGCAAAAGTATTCGGCCCCCTTGAACTTTTCAAACTTTTGCCACAGTTCACTCTTCAAACATAAAGATATGAAACTGTAATTTTTTGTGAAGAATCAACCACAAGTGGGACACAATCATGAAGTGGAACGAAATGTATTGTATATTTCAAACTTTTTTGACAAAAACTGAAAAATTGGGCGTGCAAAATTTATTTAACTTATTATTAAGTTAATACTTTGTAGCGCCACCTTTTGCTGCGATTAAAGCTGTAAGTCGCTTGGGGTATGTCTCTATCAGTTTTGCACATCGAGCGACTGAAATTTTTGCCCATTCCTCCATGCAAAACAGCTCGACCTCAGTGAGGTTGGATGGAGAGCGTTTGTGAACAGCAGTTTTCAGTTCTTTCCACAGATTCTCGATTGGATTCAGGTCTGGACTTTGACTTGGCGATTCTAACACCTGGATATGTTTATTTGTGAACCATTCTATTGTAGATTTTGCTTTATGTTTAGGATCATTGTCTTGTTGGAAGACAAATCTCCGTCCCAGTCTCAGGTCTTTTGCAGACTCCATCAGGTTTTCTTGGGGATGGTGTGTTCAGGGTGATGAGCTGTGTTGCTTTTACGCCAAACATAACGTTTTGCATTGTTGCCAAAAAGTTCGATTTTGGTTTCATCTGACCAGAGCACCTTCTTCCACATGTTTGGTGTGTCTCCCAGGTGGCTTGTTGCAAACTTTAAATGACACTTTTTATGGATATCTTTGAAATAAATTTCATTCCACTTCATGATTGTGTCCCACTTGTTGTTGCTTCTTCACAAAAAATTTAAAGTTTATATCTTTGAAGCCTGAAATGTGGCAAAAGGTCGAAATGTTCAAGGGGGGCGAATACTTTCGCAAGGCACTGTACCCTTAAAAAACATTTTCAGCATCAGCAAGTTATCAACTAAAAGCTAAACAAAAATTATAAATATATATTCCAACTAGCATGAAGATAAAATCTACAATACAGCTCATGTAACGTCCATATTAATTAGTGACTAGATTACTATTGTTATGTATGCTATGTTTATAGAAAAATGTCATGCTTGCATTATCTTGCTTTTCTACTATATTTATCCTATATATTTCATCCTTAGAAAACAAAAATAGGGTAACATTGTTACTCTGGTTGGTATATTAATTGTCATAATCGGGAAATGGCAAGTCTCTTTCAGACTTCATGATATTTTTCTCTTCAGAGTACTGGGATTTGGTTTCAACAGTAATTATCTGAGAAATGACTCTTATGTTTTGTTTGAGAGAGACTGAAATGTCATCTCTCCACTATCTTTAGCAATATGGTTACTTATCACTGCCCAGTTGGTTACATTTGTCAATACTTGTCAATCTGTTGCACATTAATTAAGTAAACATCTCCTTTAAGTAACACTTGTCCACTGTTGCTTTTCTTTGCATTTTCAACCACAATTCTGTACACCATAAGGACTTTCCAATGAATGGTTGGGCTCAGACGGAAACCTGCACCAAGTAGTCCCACACTGTCCTTCACACATTCTGGAACTGTGCTCCCGTTCATTTATGCGGGTCTGTACCTATGAGAAACCTCTATTTATAACAGTTCATATGTAATAGTTACACTGCAGTTAAACAGTAAATACCCAAAATGTTTTAAATGCAGACTGACTGTTGTAACCGAGACCAGGTATGTTCTTGCTCCAAACAAGAACTGGTTCTTGGTTAAATTGCCTTATTAAACAATGGTAAAACAATAAATAGATATTCTCAAGAACACAAGATAAACATTTCTAGAAAAAGACCATTAGCATTAAGCAATAAAGAAATGCAAAACCACTTCTGCCTTCAATGTTCAATTTATTTTAGAGATGGTTTTTAAATATTATGTTATACACATTCCTGCTGTAACTAAAAAGCTGAATGGAAAAAGATGTTATACTTCAGTTCAGAAAAGCTAAACATTGGCAACAACTATGATTACCTAAACTCAACTGGCCAAACAGGTTAATTACAGGCAGTTATTGAACAGTTATTGAACATCAATAGTAAATAATATGAATAACCTTGACAAAAATAAACGAGTTGCTTTCATTGTTAGCAATATAAAAATAACCATACAAAAACAACTTTTATTTCAAGTTTGCCTGACAGGTGAATTGTTTCATACCTTATCTGCAAAGGTCAAATAATAATCCAATAACTTTTAAGCAAGGCTGTAATACACATTTTCAAATTTAGAAAGGCGTGAATGTAATTACCTTTAAAAACCAAATGCATTGAATTGTGGCATTTCATATGAGTACTGTTAATCTAAAGGTTGGTTGTTGTGTAACTACCAGATAACGTTCAGGTTGCCTACGTCAGTGCAGAGATCAGTTTTGGATGGGTACACCACCTTAAGGTTTCCCTCAGGGTCCATTGTTCGAACCTGCTGGATGACCAGTTCTGCTGATGTGGTCCCATCTGAGGTAGGGCCTGGGGGATTGTCCGACTCGCCTTCTGATCCAGAATCCTCTTTGTGCTCCAATGTGAACTTGTTGAGCTCCACCATTTTCTGATGAGGGAAAAAGAGATGTCTTAAATGTTGAAATAATAGGGTGAGATCCATTTAAATAACAAACTGTTAGACGTTGACTGTTGAACTGAAAGGAAAATAAAAGTATGGATAAAAAATCTGTATATATTTAACTTAAAATACAAAAAATAAAAACAGAAGTATTCATTTGTATAATTGCAAAGACTTTAAAGTCCCTACATTTCTCTTAAAAAATAAATGTTTTGGGTGATTTTCTCGATTTTTGTCCCCTCCCAATTGGTCTTTTCCAATTCCCACTAACCCTGCCTTGTCGGCAGCTCCGCAATTCCTTAGACAGATGCGGGATGTTGAGGGGAACTCACATGATTCATCCAATTACCTGTCGCCGAGCCAGACGATTCTGTTCACACTGCTCATCCAACACGGAAGCCTTTAGTTAATTAATGTACAGGGATGCTTACACTCACCAACTATACTTCCGCAACTGAAATTACAAGCGCCCAATCTGCACAGGAAGAGTCACTTGAGAGAGACGTGATAAGGTAGATAATCCAATTTATCCATCCTAAAATCCAGGCAGCGTTATTCCAATTTGTGCTGTCTTGTGCTGGGGGTCCAGGCAAAGTCGGAAAAGCCAGTCAGCAGCGACTTAAATATCACTACGCCAAAGTCCATTGGTTTCTTAAGCAATAGTGAGAAGTAGGGAGAAGTTAATTGACCTACATTTACATTTTCTTAGGCCTTAAATTACCATACCCTGACAACCATTCAATATTAGCTATTCTAGAGTGAGGATTAAACCCTTGAGGTTCAGTTTGCTTATACAAGGCTGTCATTAAAACATGCCTGCTAGTGTGTATACTGGCTGCTCTAAGTTTGTATTGTGAGCCAGATGTTTGTGCTGTGAATGTACATTAGGGCTGGGGCGGTATGGATTTTTTCTTACCGCTGTTGAAAAGCAAGAAAATCCTGCGGTAGTGCAGAATACCGCTTTAAATCCCCCCCGCGCACACACACACACACACAGAATTCCGCGCACACACCTAAGACAATTGAACATAGTAAGGAACACGTTTATAAATAAATAAATGCAAAATGAAATATAGACTAGGCTATGGTTTTACATCCCAGCCTTAATATTCTTTGCTAGAAAAAAACAGCATGTTGATTTGTCATGATTAAGGGAGGCCCTAAAAGACGTAAAGATGTTACCTGCAGCACTGAACACACATTATGAGGGAATGCTTGTAGCGCAAATGGTCAAATATTTTTGAGCAACTTTTGAAGGCAGAGGGAATCTGACATGATAAGTCACGTTCTGCTCTTCTACTTCCATCATATTACACTGGAGTCTTCGTCTTCTGTGTTTCTCTTTTAAGTACTCCAGCTTAGTCTTTAAATGCCGCCATTTAAACTCCGTTATGAGGACATATCAACAGAACACTCTTTTTTGAATTGTATTGAAATGTTCTTGTTACAGCTTGATTTACACATTCTGCCATCCATCCATCCATCCATTTTCATCCGCTTATCCGTGATCGGGTCGCGGGGGCAGCAGCTCCAGCAGGGGACCCCAAACGTCCTTTTCCCGAGCCACATTAACCAGCTCTGACTGGGGGATCCCGAGGCGTTCCCAGGCCAGGTTGGAGATATAATCTCGCCACCTAGTCCTGGGTCTTCCCTGAGGCCTCCTCCCAGCTGGACGTGCCTGGAACACCTCCCTAGGGAGGCGCCCAGGGGGCATCCTTATCAGATGCCCAAACCACCTCAACTGGCTCCTTTCGACGTGAAGGAGCAGCGGCTCTACTCTGAGATCCTCACGGATGACTGAGCTTCTCACCCTATCTCTAAGGGAGACGCCCGCCACCCTCCTGAGGAAACCCATTTCGGCCGCTTGTACCCTGGATCTCATTCTTTCGGTCATGACCCAGCCTTTATGACCATAGGTGAGGGTAGGAACAAAAACTGCCCGGTAGATTGAGAGCTTTGCCTTCTGGCTGAGCTCTCTTTTCGTCACAACGGTGCAACACAATGAGTGTAGTACCGCCCCCGCTACGCCGATTCTCCGACCAATCTCCCGTTCCATTGTTCCCTCACTCGCGAACAAGACCCCAAGGTATTTGAACTCCTTCACTTGGGGTAAGGACTCATTCCCTACCTGTAGTAGGCACTCCATCGGTTTCCTGCTGAGAACCATGGCCTCAGATTTAGAGGTGCTGATCCTCATCCCAGCCGCTTCACACTCGGCTGCGAACCGATCCAGTGAGTGCTGAAGGTCACAGGCAGATGATGCCATCAGGACCACATCATGTGCAAAAAGCAGCGATGAGATCCTCAGCCCCCCGAACTGCAACCCATCCCCACCCCGACTACGCCTCGATATCCTGTCCATAAATACTACAAACAGGATTGGTGACAAAGCGCAGCCCTGGCGGAGACCAACCCTCACATGAAACGAGTCCGACTTACTGCAGAGAACCCGGACACAGCTCTCGCTTTGGACATACAGAGATTGGATGGCCCTATAAAGGGACCCCCTCACACCATACTCCCGCAGCACCTCCCACAGTATCTCCCAGGGGACCCGGTCATACACACACACAGAATTCCGAGCACACACCTAAGACAATTGAACATAGTAAGGAAAATGTTTATAAATAAATAAATGCTAAATGAAATATAGACTAGGCTATGGTTTTACATCCCAGCCTTAATATCTTTTGCTAGAAAAAAACAGCATGTTGATTTGTCATGTTTAAGGGAGGCCCTAAAAGACGTAAAGATGTTACCTGCAGCACTGAACACACATTCTGAGGGAATGCTTGTAGCGCAAATGGTCAAATATTTTTGAGCAACTTTTGAAGGCAGAGGGAATCTGACAGGATAAGTCACATTCTGCTCTTCTACTTCCATCATATTACGCTGGAATCTTCGTCTTCTGTGTTTCTCTTTTAATTACTCCAGCTTAGTCTTTAAACGCCGCCATTTAAACTCCGTTATGAGGACATATCAACAGAACACTCTTTTTTGAATTGTATTGAAATGTTCTTGTTACAGCTTGATTTACACAAGTAATGTAAAAAGGCAACTGTTCGGAAAGGTTAAAAAAAGAACCATTCCCATGATTTAACACTTTGCAGTGCCACATTTTGCTTTACTTACAGCCATAAGTCTGTTTGGACATGTCTCTATTAGCTTTGCACACCTAGACTGTGGAATATTTTCCTGTTATTTCCACATTTTCAATTGGATTTAGGTCAGGGCTCTGACTTGGCCACTCAAGGACATTCACCTTCCTATCCTTAAGAAACTGTGTAGTTTTTTGCAAAATGCAAATATAGTAAGTGCTATCTTTGGGTAAGAAAGCTACTTCAAAAGATACAATGTGGATTGTTTAGGGAAAATTGTTCATTTATTTCAAATGCACTTCAGGTTCCCGTTTATCTCTTTCAATGACTGTCGCAGTAACCTCAGTCCACCACATTTTTCCTTGATCCAATGATGCCTGATTTTAAGCTTCCAAATAAAACCAAGTGGTTGTCCTGCACCTGAAACCTGAGCATATCTTTATCTATCTCAGAGAAATTCCTTTTCTTTTCCAGATGTCACTTATCCATGTCGTAAATTTTAAGGGCGAGGCCTTTACCCAGTGAATATATGTGGGCGTGATATTTAAATTACGATTGATTTAAACCGTCTGATTTACCAACACCTGTTCATTCGTACGCTGGAATTGGAGTGATACGAATGTTTGGTGAGTCACACGTGAGCCCCGTCGAAAGATGATTTCTGCGAAAGGCCTGAGCTTACCACAATGAGGGCATCCATCACATCTTTACAGATCTGCAGGCTGGTAGAACTGGTCACTTCTAGGAACAGCTCCTTTGTGGTCTTTCTAATCTAAAAAGGAGACAAAAATACAGCACAGTACATTTATGTAATATAAAGCTGCTTGGATGAATCTGATTAAATATATCTTCTAAGTATATTCAACTATCACATATTTGCTGAACTTACTTAAAAATATAGGCTAAATTCAGAAGAAGGGATCAGAACAAAATGTTAGAAGTAAAAATGATTTTAGACAAGGCAACAGCTGGTTGCATCATCAACAAAAGTTTTTAAATCCCAATAAAAAAGTCTGCATTTTGTTTTTATCTTAAGCTCAATTTATTGCAACCTGGAAGAAGTATGGCTGCAATTAAAGAAGCAATATAAATACATATTTATACAAAATGTTTGTAATTTAAAGCTTCCTCAGGCAAAGGGCTTAAGGTGGGCAAAGTCTAACAGATAATACAATTCAACAGGGCTTTATCCAGCATGCTACAATGTTGGGCCCCTATATGGTTAAATTAAAATTTTGACAATCAAAATTTTAGGGGGGCTTTAGGTAAAACATTTCTGACTTGCAAAAATAATAGCTCTGATCAACAAGCCAACCAGAAAATAATTTCTCACTCAAGGAATGAACCGAAGAGAACAAAATTGGTTAACGACTATATGCGAAAGACTAATGTAGTGGATGACAGAAGAATGCTTCCAATTGTGAAGAAAACTCAACAAATTGAACAAATTCGGAACTCAAGATGACAAATGAGACAAAAACTGTGGAAAGTGTCAAGAAAGAAAGGAACTATTCTTGATTGAAATTATACCACCTCATCGGTGAAACATGGTGGTGGTAGTGTTATGACTTGGGCTTGTTTGACAGGTGCTGGATTAAGTCTGCAGTGCATGGAAACATCTAGTCTGTTTGGATCCAACAAAATGCCTCAGAACCAATACTGTACATCACCTAACAGCAAAACAATGTCCCTAAACATACTGCTAAAGCAACCAAGGGTTTTTCAGGGCCTAATTGTAGAATGTACAAGACCTTTCAAGGCCAAGTCAATCACCTATCCTCAAATGAAAGCTGACAGTCACTAAAATCTCTTGGTAATTAATTAATTTAAACTCCAATATGATGGAGCAAAGAACCAAAAACAAAAGTTATAAAATGTCAGTATTTTATTTAAAACGAATCACTATTGTTAGGACTAAATTATTGTCTTATTATTTCTTCTTCCAGTATAGCTGCAATTTAAAGCTTCCATTGTGCTTGAGGTGTGCAATCTTTATGAGAGAGAACAAATTAATACTGCTTCAGTCATGCATTCCACAGTGTTGGGCATATACAGGATATGTAGGTTAAAAGTAGATATCATAACATTATGTAGGCTAATGATTAGAACGCCATGGTAAACAAACACTCAAACTCACTCACATAAACCACAAGCACACCATGCACGCACCTTGGTCTTTTCACTGTTGGTGATTGGTGGAAATGAGATCACGTGATCTTCAGCATCCACCAAGCATGGGTAGAGTTCTTTTCCATCAAGAAGCTGCAGGTATCTGAGTAAAATAGAAATATATTTAAATTAAGCGGTAAAACAGTGGCTGAAGCTGAATAACTAGGCTCCTGCTACGATAGCTACGATTAAAAATTCACTGAAGTTGATTTTTGTTCAGGTTTTGTAATGATATGCTCATGTTGTAATTCATTTCTTGTAAGCAATGTATATCATCAGCTCAATGTAATGTAGCTACACCGTCAACAATATTTAGGTTAGCGTAGCTTGGCTATTAGCCATGGTAATGATTAATTATTATGATATTAGCAAATAAAAAACAAGAATGCTTTGAATTGTGACAATTAAATTCAAAGCGCTAGCTAGCCAACCATCGAGCTGGCTTAAACATACAAATGATATCACCAAAGGCTAGAGAAAGGACATCACGCAAATTATTGTCAATAAGTTTAAAAATACATGATTTCTCTAGCTACCTGCTTTGCTTCTTTACTGTGAGACTAATCTTTCTGCTGGTGTACCAGTTCAGCTCCAGTTTTATAACAAGAACACATCAATACAGTCCTTCACCAATGTGCTTTATAATGTCACTTACCAGTTCATGGCCTATTCACCCATGAAAGTCGATTTCAACATTATCAACCAAGATGTCTATTTTTCTATGTAAAATGCAAAATTCTGATTATAGCAGCCCGGGGAAGGATACATTTTATGCATCTTTCCTGTCACAGTGACAGAAAGACTGCAAATGTAATCTTCTCCACAGGAGATTCTCCTATACTTTCAGTGTAAATACTCACTTGTGGAGGCCAGACACATTCTGCCTCTTTCTCTGTTTCCTCTGGTCTTCTGCCTCCAGCTGTAGCTGCCTCATCAGCTCCACCGCAGTCATCTCCTTACGGCCCAGGGGAATTATCTAGTAGAAAAAAGTTTGTAAGGGAGAGATCCTTTACCGGTTTTGAATGACTGATTTTGCAACATTCATTTTTTGCTTCCTCTCCATTTTTTCCCCGTATATACATTTGTGGTCATAAATGTACATACCCATGGCATAATTTGTGAAATATTGACAATTTTCTGAAAATATGTATGCTGTACGGAAACGTTTCTTTTATTTAGGGATAGTGGTCAGGTGAAGCCATTTATTATCGCATAAGTGTGTGTGCTCATGAAATTTGGAAGGGAGTAATTGATAGACAACAGTATTAACATTGAATGCACATCTATGCGAACAATGAACCATTTTAGATTACATTTTATTACGGTACATGGGTTTTGTTCCTTTCAAGTTTCTTTTGATACTAATGAACTCCCGAGTCACTGCCATTGACAAAAATACATAGCATGAAGATGCCAAACCAATTTTTTAAATACAAAGTGATCAACAGCAAATGTATTCACTCACAGCTGTAATAGCTGTCGAACGTGCCGTGACTTAGGGGTGTAAAGACATACATAATCAGGATACCTTTCTGGTTAAAATATTTTTTTAGATTGATGCCATAATGAATTTCACCAAGTATCCGGCAATTTTGGCTGACAATCTGGTTGCCTCTGCCAGAAGGCTGGGTCTTGGCTGTAGGTCGACTGTCCAACAAGACAATGACCGAAAACATACCTCAAGATCCACACAGAAATGGTTCCGTGACAACTAAATCAATGTTCTGCCATGGCCATCTCAGTCGTCAAACCTAAATTCCAATCAAAAACCTATGGGCTGAGTTGAAGAGGGTAGTTGATAAGAGCAAACCCATGAATGCGAAGGTTCATAAAGATCGCTACAATATCCCTCCAAATGTGTTCCGTAACCTTGTCAAACATTACAGAAAGAGACTATATGATGTTATCCTTGCCAGAGTAGGTTGCACTAAGTACTGAATATGGAGTGCCAATAATTACAAAAAACATTGATTTTGCTGAAATGTCTTTTGTGTTAAATAATGGTATGCGTTTGGTTGGTTCCATTGCAACATTAATAAGGTAGTGTTCCTCACATGTTGGTATTTTGTGTTTCTCTCTATATTTATAATGTTTATGTTTTTACAGTATTGTTTGTGCATTGCCAGTCAGGGGTGCCAGTCATTTTGGAACCCACTGTATATAAGTGGGTATGTGATCTACTGTGTATCATTGTTAGTCCTTTAACTTTATTGTACTTTGCATTACATACTTATCCTCAGTTTGTATAATTTGATTAGCGTACTGAAGGTCTTTTCTCATATACTCAATAAAAAAATTATAGTGTATTTGGTTGGATGCAAATTATATGATATTTGGCATATGTTGTTATTTATCCAGACACTAATTGGTGATTATTTTCGCCAGTGAAACTGGGCTATTCAGAAAAGAAAACATCAATTAAACATATAGACCAGACTGAATATTGAAATACATGTTGAACCACATTTTTTTTCGTAACCCCTAACATCAATGCGTATACCCCACTTTGGGAATAGCTAGTTTAATCCAATCAGCACATCTGGGGGGTTGGGGGTTTAATATTTGTAACACAATGACTAACTGAGTGCCAATCAATGCAGGTCTGGACGAGGTGAGATTGGTGTCACCTTTCTATAAAAATTATGCACGCTTTGAGGGTGTGCGCAATACTGATTATTTTCCATACAAAACAAGATATCTGCACGTTGTACAATTTCAGCTAGAGTGAGTAATACTTGTTTTTTTGTTACTTACTGATGTGGAATGATCCACATTTCATGCAAAGTTGTGTCCTACCTTCAACTGTTTAGGAGGTCTGGCATCATAGATGAGAGGACCCTTGAGTAGCTGCATATCATGAGTTGCAATGGTCGCAGTTGTCCTTTTGCCACATAGGTCGTCATGAAGTTTGGTCTGATAAGCAAAAGGTAAGAGAGAAAGTGTTAAATGACGCAGAACAGACTTGTCGATAAAAGTCTTTGTAACTACATAAATGTTATGTGGTATAATATGAGTTGTGATAATTCATGATCTTGAGTTTATTGTGTCGTGTATCCCTAGTCTGACCTAAGGCCTGTGACTCACACACATGCTATCCTCACATTCAGTGAGGTCCTAAGCAAAACCTTTGGGAATTAATTGTCTGTCGTTTCAAACATTACGCCATAAGGCATGAATAAAATTTTACAGTTGTAAAGCAAGTTTGCTTCATATCTACACATCCAAGTCAAAGTGATTCACAAAAACGCAGACCTGTAATTTACAATGATTACTAAAAAAGTTGACAAAAGAAGAAAAAAATTGCACCGAGGCTAACATGTTTTCCTCTCTTATGAAACATTACCTGAGCAACCAGAAACCTCTTGAGGGCATTTCCGGCATGGAGGTTCATACCTCTGATCACACAGCACACCAAGTATGGCCGAACATCCTTCAGCTCGTTGGCCACCTTTACAGTGAACGCACCAGGGTTGTCAGATACATGAAGCACTTTCACTACAAGCCGGTTCAACTCATCCAACTCATCCTCATGCTCCTGATTCTTTTTCTTCTGCTTGCGCTGCTTTTTGGTCAGGTTCTTCTCTGTATTCCGTCCCCCTTCAGCCTTAGCCCCTTCCTCATCAGTCTGCTTACTACCTTTGCCTTTCCCTCGACCACCCACTCGAAGGTAGTCCAGGATGGACTTGGTCTGGCAACCGTTGACCATCTTCTCCAGCCGCTTGTCTTTGAGATTGTTTCCCTTGAAGTTGATCTCCTTCAGTTTGGAGCAGTCGCTCAGCTCAAAGGGGATGTCACTGATCTTGTTGTTGGATAGGTCCAGAACCTGATAAAAATGTTATATATTGTTATAGGTTATTATTACAGTGTATATTACATGTTATTAAATTAAACTATAATTATAACCAAAGTGGGTTTTATCTGGGACTCAGATGTCTAGCCATCTGAAAGCCCTTGCACCAGGTAAATGTAATATAAGCCAATCACAAACCTTTAAAGCTGAGAGTTTGTTAACATCTCCACTCAGCTCTTCTATGGAATTCTCAGAGGCAATGAGGGTGCTGAGGAAATCCAAACGATAGAAGTCATCTGGGAACCGAGCGATTTCATTTTTAGAAAGGTTGATGACAGATAGCTTCGTGCAATTACATAGTCCTTCTGGAAGTGACTTGATATTGTTGCAGCTCACGTTTAGTGTATTGAGCTCGCTTAGTTGGTTTACCTCTTCAGGCAAAACGTTTAGGTTGTTAACTGAAATGTCGAGGACTTTCAAGGACTTCAGGTTTCCAATCGTTATTGGAATAGATGATAGCTTATTCCTACAAAGAATCAAACTTGTAAGGGTGGTCAGATTTTTTATATCTTCGTGAATTTCGGTTAAACTCGGACATTGGATGATTTCTAAATAATTCAGGAGCTTGAGAGAATACAATGTGGAACATAACCCTCCATTAGAGGATATCTTTTCATCGATAACTGCACCTTGAAGGACCAGTTCCCTTCTCTTCTCTTTCGCAGCTTTCTCTATTTCTGGCCAATTTTCTAGTACGTCCATGCTGACAGCAGACAGAGAAGGAAGAAGGAAAAAGGCGAACTCATGCACACCAACGGTCTATGTATTGTGGTCAACATTAAGATAGTACTTCCGGGTCACGAAATTCCAAAATAGAGGTCCGTGACCTAACTCTTTTGTGGTGTTCGGGTCTTTGGGACCCGTTTTCAATTCATTATTTTTACAAACCTTTCAGTCTTTGGCTCATTTTATGTGAAGAACGTGAAATAACACATTTTCATTGCGTGCACGATGGGCACCCCCCCCCCCCCCCACATATTTACATTACATGTGATATTCACATTAAAACAGGTGAAAACAAGTAAACATGGCAAAAATGAAACAAAACGTGTTGCTTAGTGAAACTACACAATGCTTTGTGGGAGACTGCACTTTGGAAGATAAAGAATGTTCTCAACATGAGGATCATGTCTCTGTCAAATTGGAGACTGACAGTAATTTGAAGAAGATGAGATTAACCATTAGGCAGCCAGGACCAGCCCAGGATCAACAAGACACAGTACACACATTAATCAAATGCAAGACATACAATAATAAAAAAGTTAACACGCCATGTCACAAAGCTCACATCTCAGATCTCAAACTGGTTTCTTGAAAATGAGTTCACTGTACTCAAATTACCTCTACAGTCACCGAACATATTTGGGATGTGGTGAAATGGGAGATTTGCATTATGTATGTGCAGCGAACAAATCTGCAGGAACTGTGTGATACAATAATGTCAATATGGACCAAAATGTACCTAATGAAGGTATGGTTCCACTATGCTTAGCTGCATAAAAATAATGAATTTCCACAGCGTTTTAAAACTGTGGTCAGTTACTATGAATTCCAAATGTGAAACCCGGAAGTGTTCGTTTTTGCTGCCGAATTTTTATTTTGTTAGTATTGTCAAAGAATGTCTAATAAGGAAAGAAGTGCCACTCTCAGAAAACTTCCGGCTTCTGAACTGGTTGCAGTCCCACTCTAGTTCCATAAGAGGGCAGTCACATGTGAGTGCAGAATGAATGGAGGTCTATGGAGCTATACCCCTCAAAATCCACTTTTCTCGAAATATAATTTTTTGTATAGTAATTTGAATGTTGCA